>BFEA01000012.1:6004669-6016460 GCA_003427395.1 Chara braunii
GGGGGGGGGGACCATTTGAACATAATATCCATCCGATTCATTATGGAAAGGGGCATTCCTGAAAATGTAAATAGGAGGAAAGAAGCAAAAGGAAAAAAAGGAAAAAGAAATGAAATAGTATACCCTTAGTGAGGGTTGTTCCTAATAATGTGGAAAACGTCTGCCTTGCTGGCAGGGCACTAAAAGAGAGCAGAAGGGGAAAAAAAAGACAATGATTCGTCCCTAATAGTGGTCAGACACATTCTGGACAACACTATTATGAGTATGCCCTAGGCCAGATGCCTTCCTCCACGTCCCTTTTTTGCATCTATTTTCTGTCTCTTTCATGAAACGGTAATAGACTGTGTTCATCACTGATCTGGATTTAGTTTTTTTTTTTTTTTTTTTTTCTTGTCTTTTTGGTGCCATCTGATGGCTTGAGGTACAACACTCAAGTTTCTAGGCAGCCTGGTACCGGTAGCCCGATATTTTTCTTTTCAGCCTCTCATTGCAGCAGTTAGGCTAGGAAAAGTGTGACTTTTGGTTCGTCAATTTAGGTTCGTGTGAACTGGTGATTTAAGTGCTGACACGAGAGGCGGAGTACGAGCAGCGGGTACGTGAGGATCGAAGTCGGACTTCATGAGATCATGGGTTTAAACCTGAGTATGAATATGAGCTTGGGCGCGAGCGAGTTGTTGGCATCATTCCTCCTTTTTGCTCTATCAGTTTTAATAGTCATCGCATAAACCTCTGAAGCTGTTGTGATAGTGCAAAGTCCTGAGTGTTGTCAACATGCGATAGAATGAGGTGATGAGATGAAGAGCAAATGCACTATTGCACTGGATGCTAGCACTAGGCACAGTTGTTTGAAGTCGGATTTTACGAGTCACTCGAGAGAGACTTGCTTGCTTCTTGCTGTTGACGTCATTTGAAAACTGATTTGCACATTTTTCATTAACGGAGTAGCAATCACTATACGACAATTGTTGTGCACTCCCCATCTCTATTGGCAACGAGTAGGACAATATTCGGTCTAGGCACTAATAAGAAAAGAGTGTGAATATGAATGTTCCAAAGGGTCACACAAGTGGTTAATGGGCTGAGATTTACAAAATTTCTCGAGATTTTTGAAATTAGGATGTTAAGGAAATTCCATGAAAATGCACTTTTGCCTTGCTGTTTTACAGTTGTTTTTGTGACTTTTTTTTTTCCATTTATTCTTTTGCAAATAGTTAATATTGACTCCACTCTATAAATTGGTGGCCAGTTCAGTTAAAATGACCCTTGCATTTTGTTATAAATGAAATGAGTAATTGTTTGAAAATTGAGGCCTTCGTTAACCGCTTCTCAAGGGTCAGGCATGAGGGCTTAACCAACGACGTCTCTCGCCTCTTTGTGCTACCTGTACCTCTATTATTACTCAAACTTTCACTCATCGAGACGAGGAGGCCCTGAAACAAGTAATGAAAGTAAAGTAGTAGGTGTACATATATGTTAGGTGCTAGAAGATAAGAGTGATGACACGTGAGGTCGGTTGTCCTACGAGAACAAACACGTAAGCCTACTGTCAAAGTTGTCGGAACCATCACATGTGCTGCGAAGTGGTGATTACAACCAAGAATTGATGCATGCAGGGTAACTAAAGCCTTTCTGATATCCGCGTTTTGTCTTCCTTACCATCATTAACAATGATATCCTAGCAGCCTATTCATTACTCTTGGCGAGATCTTTCATGTTCCCTCGTCATAATCTTGATGGGCAATGTTCCTGGTAATCTATTGTTGTCTACTGTTGAAGTAGTGATTGTAGAAGTTGATAATTCATTGTCGGCGCATTTCTTACAAACCTTGTCAGGGCAATGATCTTACCTAGACTTTATGCCGGTGAACATATGTGTGACCGCACAAAGACTTTTGTCGATAATGCTATGACACTGGTTTCGTCTTGTGACGACAAAGTTCTAACACCACTAAGTTCAGATTGATGAAAGGGCTCAAGTTCAAGCTACTGAAAAATACTCATTGTGCTACATTGATTGGGGAAAATTATTACGTAGAGCTACACATGATCTCCTGTCTGGTGAAGTTTAAATGGTGGGAGAATGCATTTCTTCTTACCAAGGGACTTCAAATTTTGCTCTGAGTGACATGTGAACGAGAATCATTTAAAAATATACTTTTCTCTCTCTTGATTCACCAAAGCTTCCATATGCCCATCCTTGACTTACCTTGCCGTGAGAGCTTCCTCATGGTGGTAAATTTTTGGTTTGAGTTCTCGCGTGTGTAAGGAAGGTTGATAAACGAACACCCTAATTGAGTTTGGCGAGCTCGATGATAAATGATAAACTCTAAGGCTTACCAATTTAGTTATAGCCTACTAATTAAAAAATTGTAGTAAATCGTCGTTTCACCTTTAGTGGGAAGTTGACCTTTGTGGAGGGGGAATATTAAAAGTTATCTAGCTTTCCCAATTCACTAGTATTTATTGATGAGCAAGAAGCAACGTGTCTTAAAAGAGTTGCCTACCTACTCGTTAAGTTTTTATTTAACGGTGATTGATTAAAAAAAAAACATCATCATAAGCATTTGACAAAAAAAGGAATGCTAAAGCAAATCAGCAGATGGTCATTTTCAGCAAAAACTTCCCTTTTGTTCAATCAATCATTGAAATGAATTATCAAATCCAAGACTTATTTCTGCACCTAATAACTTTTATCAGTTCTGCATCTTGCAACTCTCTACGCTATAAATGAATAGCGTCCTTAGAGTTGATGCTTGTACTGCGCATTGATGAGATTTAACCAACACAATGAAAGAACAATCCTTTTCGTTGTCAGCTGGTTTGATTTATTCTATCATAATTATTTTACTTCATTTCAACCACCTCGCTTCGCCAAGTGATAGGTAAAAATGAGCAGTACTTGAGTGACATTTCAATGAACCTAAGAACTGTGGGGTTCCCCGTCGAATGGTACATTGTGTAATATTTGAGTAGGGTGTACGAACGGTAGCACCCCGCATACTTTTCAAGTGAGGATTCATTGTCAGTAGTGCGTTGTGCGCTAACTGAGTAGAATCTATTGCCTGTAAAACACTATGCACGACTAGAATGAAGTCCCCCATCTGCGCGATAAAACATTATGTAATCCTAACCTCCACTGGAAACGACAAACAACAAATAGTCTATTGACAGTACTTGCAGCAAATAGTTTGTTGAGAGTCCTTGTAGTATGTTGCTTTGCTGGAAAGGCTAGCAATAAGGCAACTCACCATCAACCAGGGAACTGGCAAGGGATTATGTGATTAAATTATAGAGAATAGAATGGGTTTTCAACAACTCTCCCATCGTGTTACGAGACTGCAAAGCAAACGATGGTCTCATTATCCTTTCAATTAATTTACTTCCAAGATTATTCTCGATAAAGTTTTGAGGAAATTATGTATAGCAAGTATACTCTCGTGATGCCCCATCTCCTCCGTTGAGACAAAGTGAAAGACGTATAAGACTAATCCATTGAGAACTCTCTATCATCAAATGTTGGCGATATGATAATAGACCCGCACAGTAAAACCGTCCACCAATCAAACTAAGCAGAGCACTTGAGAACCTCAAGCTTGGAAGCTACTATGGCTTTCGTACACAAAAATTTAACAAGTTTTGTGCTATCCCTTCGTCTTTCTTGCTTCTTATCAACGCTCGAGTCTCGGAACAAGGAAGAAACCATGAAATATGAGGAGTGAGATGCAGAATTAGCAAAAACAAGTTTGAGGGATGGGACAAGGAAACTGATGAAGCTATGAAATTCCATAAAGTAGTCTTGAGAGAACATGTGGTCAGTTGACTTCAGGAGTAACAAACGGGCTCATCTCCAAAGACTGTTGCGCAAGCCAGGGCGAAACTAAGATGAACACAAATGCTCTCAGACTCCTCTCTCAAAAATCTTATCAATGAATCATTCAACAAGTGTCATTAGGTAATTCAGAACCCTTATCAATCAATAGCCTGTAACTCGACTGCTTTCAATCGTCTAAGACTTCATCAATGATCCTCAACGAGATCTATTGCCATTCTGTTATTATCAATTATCTCTCAGATCAATATCAATCAAGCAGTGCCTTTATCAAAGGTATACAACCTGTGGAATCTTCATCGACATCTCATTGATCACTTTTCAGTTCTCCGTCAGTTGGCTCAATCTAGTACTCATCTCAACATGTGAGTACCATTATTTATTTTCCCGTCTATCAACCATTTTTGATTGATCTCAATAGAATTGCTTCAAAAAATGCTTTTCATTATCAATATGTTGGATTCAAGCAAGGAGACCTTTCAATCTTTGTGGTCCTCGCAGAGTTTGCAGTGAGAACTATCCAAGACATGAGGATTTATATGAAAAAAGGTAAGGAAACTCGTGAGCATTTCGACTCAGACTGGGTCACAGGAGCTCGGTGTGCTAAGAAGAAAGCACTAGTGTTTCATGAGGATGCACGCCTGATTCATAACTTTGATCCTTAGCTATACAATGACTACCCTATATCTTGAGTCCCTTTCTACCTCATTGATGGCTCTTACTATTGTGATTTGATTTGGCAAAGAGGTATGTCTCACCAACAAAGATAGATTACGAGGCAATGACCAAGCCGTCCGGGTTTCTCTATCTCCGAAGAGGGATTTTTTCCAAGTTATATCTTCCTACCTTATGAGACGAGTTTTGTGCTATGCTTGATTTTCAAATCTTTGGCCTGATGATCCTATTCAGAACTCATGGGCTCACAATCTCGGGAAGTACAATGACGCGACTCGAGGCGCTCGAGGCGAGCAGTCAAAAGAAAGATTGATTATATGAGACCTGAGACCTGAGAAAGATTGATTATAAGAACTCTGAACAAGTGTTGGCCATGTCATTTCATCCACTAACGGTTAATGGAAAACCGAAAATTCAGGGTTTTTCACCATATCGCTACAAACAATGTTGTCGAAACTTTTGCGAATAAACTATGCACGGTTATAATACAAACATAACTAAACCAAATGGGCGAAAAAAACAAAACAAAACTCAAAAGCACTCTAAACCCTATTCCGAGTAGCTTTCAAAGTTCGCAGAATCTTTCTTCCAGTGTGGTGTTTTTGCCAACTTTTTCGCTACTGAACCAAATACGGCAAAACTGAATATAAATATACCCTAAAGCACATACATATCAGGCAAAAAGAAGAAAAAAAAAAAAAATACAAGCAAAAAACAAACCTTCAGGGAAATATGGCAGTTTCGATGAAGAATTCACCAAAATTCACCGAATTTTGAGCCTTCCGTTAATCGCTTCTCAGTTCTTGATCTTGTTTCGTTGGCATTGTTTGATGATATAATCTCTACCGATCATATCACAGTTTTGCAATACATTTTATTTTAATTTATTATTTGCACAATTGCATTCACTGTTCCGAAACATAATTAAAGATTCCTAAGACCGGTGACCAGCGTAGATCGTAAATGAAGATTGCTTTGCATTAATTAATTAATTTATTGCAAAAATCATTTAAAAACCTGCATGACAATCTATTGGCTTTCGATCGCTAGAAGTGGCCTAACCGAAAAAAGTGCAACAATGCGCAAACTACGTCAACATGTACTCTGGATGTCTACTTTGTATGTCGACAAACATGGCAGAAAGCGCGAAATTGCCCTCATCGGCTAGGGCAACTGATGATGAACGCCATGCCAGCAGCTCCACATTGCCCACAAGCTGCAGCCCCCGTGGCGCCACGGTGGAGGAACAAGTAGCTAACGGACCTGGGCGAGTATGAGACATGGTGGACGAACAAGTCATAAAGGTGTGTTAATCAATTCCTGTTATCTCCGAGGAAGCTCCTTCTGGACTCGTACCCATCGATCAAATTTTCAGCTTGGGATAACCATGAACTAGAGATGATTAGGGCGGCTCAGCCCACTTCGGAGAATCCCATGGGTTTCGAAACCAAGGCTAGCGACCTTGGAAATGGAAGTGAGAGGTCCCATACACAAGACAAGGGTATTATAGGTTATGGAGATCACCCAAGCTCTAAATCATTGCTTCCCCTTGCCTATCAAGCATCCCATCCATCAATCTCCAAGGATGTTCGTCTCAAGGCACTTGATCCTCCTCGACTGGGCCTCTTGCAGGTTCCCTGAGGATGATAACTCGATCTGAAAGGAGCTCATCGCCAAAATATGATGCGAAAGTTTGGGGACAACCCTACAATGTTGTTATTGACATGGACTCAACCGTCTTGACCAACTCCCTGAAACTAAATGAAACAACCGGGCGAACAAAAGACCACCTCTCCGTACCCACCTGGAGAACGTTATCTGACCTCGACTGAAGGTAAGGTCTCAGCAGTCGTTCGAATGTCCAACGTGGCCGTTCGTGTCAGTAGGGTTCACGCCTTGGGCGAAGTGCTACTTCTGGCCGTAGCTTCATACGATGTCCTCATTGAACTTTTTGCCATAATTCTCATCAGGGTCCAACTGAACTTTAATATGATAAAAGATCTATCGTTCTCACTAACATGGGAGCAAGCGGTATATCTTGCCTATGACTTTAGCCATGTTTGATGCTCTGATTCAGCAACAACCTTGTTTCCACCCTGTTCATCAAAGAACCCCCCCAACTTTTCACTGAGCCACCCGTCCTAAAAATAACCATCGAAAGAGCACATGCTTTGATCGTAGGGGAACCGATTGTCCAAATCACCTAATTGCCCACTTCTTTGGAACCCCCCTTCGATTGCTTTATGAACCCACCATCCCCGTGCTTCCCCGATTTCTGAATAAGAAGTACTTTTGTGATTTGTCCCAACTTCTCGCAATTTCGCTACTCACCATGGATATGGAGATCCGGATGATCCAAACTCGACACCAAAGTTTTCTCTTCGAAACCACCGCCGAGGTCACCTGCGCCCTTGCTGGGATAACGATTGCTGGTAAGTAGGTAGATCCAACAAAAGACGATGATGTGCGTTAGAAAGATGGCTATTTGCTGATGTGGCACTGAATTTTCCACCTTTTCTTTTTTTTTTGAAAGTCCATGGTGTTGTAGAGGCCAGTCACTGTGTACACCGTGATCACCTGGAGCAGTAGGCCGTGGGTGTCCTGGAATATGAGACCACCTCCCATCCCATCCTCACGTCAATACTCCTAACGCACCCCCCATCCCACTATCCTACCTCAGTGTGACAGCACTCAGGACCATTACCCTACCAATGGGCAGGTAACTTGGACCGAACAGCAGTGATAGGCACCAGAGCTGATAGCCCTGGTGGAAGTGGAATCGGACGAGCCTTGTCGAACGGGAACTTCGGCAGGCCCAGACAATCTACTACAGGCCCCAAGAGACTCTGGGCCCTAGGTTTCAGACAGGGTAGCACCCATTGACGCAGTCTTACCGTCCTTCCCCTAGCTTACCCAAGGCCAGGCGGAACTCGGACTGGCCTGAGCGACTTATACCCCTACCCTTACCCCAGGGTCTAAGCCTTATATATAGCCASTAGACAGTKCTACCCGAATATSAGTAGGAACYCCGGTGGCCCATACCTGTCCCTACCGCAGATACTAGACCCCACCCAGTGACTAGACCCCCCCAGTCTGATAGTTGTGTAGCTCACACTGTATGTGTATACCCGAAGGCTGTGTATGCTTCGTGTATCTATGTATGAAGATGTACAGACAGCACTATGTGTGGAAACTTGTGTATGTAGCCCGTAGGCCATGTATAATTCGCAAGCTATGTATATGCCCGAAGGCTGTGTGTGCTCTGTGAATCAATGTATCGAGATGTATAGGCAGCATCATGAGTGTATATCGAAGAGAGAACGGGGTAAGCTGGACAAGGACCCCCCAAGATCCGAGCCAAGCTTGAACCCGTGACCTTGAAACATGTAATCGTACGACTCTACCATGTGAACGGCTAGTGGAAATGGCACAAACGTGTGATATGCCAGACTGGGGAGATCAACAGAACACCCAAAGATCAACACCCCCAAGCAACCCATGTGAAACCCAGAACCAACATACAACACCATGAACAACCCTTGGGTGGTGCACAGGCAGTGTCTGTAATAGTACCATGCGTCAGCCCAAGGGAGTGTGCCCAGCCGTGCGTCAATCTAACGCCCTGCCGGTGTACATGTGCAAGGTTGCAATGGAGTTTTGAACCCGCAACCTCGTACCACAATGCGCATTTCCAACAGGTGCTCTAACCACTGAGCCACATCATGCTCGGCTCATCGCCGCTATCTTTCATGGCGATTGGATGATTCTTTTATCCCGCCCTCGCTATTGGCCTCAGCCACCGAGCTGAGGGGAATGTCAATGATGATTGAAGAACAAGAGTTTGAACTGCCTGCGCCTGAGTATGTGCCTATGGAAATCCATCGGTTGATCGGGGACATTTTGGTTGAGTATAAGGGTGCCATTGGCATGTCCAATACTGATATCGGGCTCACTATGATAATCCAGCACAAGGTCCAAATGGGGGATCATCCACCCATTCACTGCCAGCCTCATTACTACTCCTTTGGTGAAATAAGTTAAAGTGCATTAGGGGATTTGAAGTGAATGGATGGATCAGACCCGCCATGGGCCGCTGATCATTTCCTGTTTTGCTGCTCCTGAAAAAGAACAGGTCTGTCTGTATATGAATTGATTATCGAAAGTTGAATAAGATTATGATCCAAGATGTGTATCCCCTACCCTGGATTGGGTGTGGCACATACTTCAGTATCTTCGATATTCGGCACGGGTCCATCATATCTTGGTGAGAGAGGAAGACCACCCGAGATTCATACTGATGTGCAGCCTTTTAGGATGTGATCAACAGACTTCTCATTCAAGGTCATGATATTGTAGTAAAATACACCCTTGAAAACTGCCATGAGCACCCCGTTCGACAGGGTCATTAGATCGGTACACACTCACACACAATAACAACAGCATAGGTAGAAAGGCTAGAGAACCAGTTCCTGTGAAATGGGCTAGCACAGTAGTCTGGATTGCTAGGTAATATCAGCATGTACTCACTGATCTTCATTCCACAGAAACAGGAAACTCACGGGGTAATTCAGTTGAACCCGCAAGCTGGCAGTGTCAATGGCAAGGATGAATGGTGGAGACCTATGTGGCATTCTGAGTTCCACACGGGCCCCTGCAGGGCCTGACCAGGTAGGCTAGGGGTTAGGTAGGGGCCCCTACAGGCCCTGTGTTGTTTCACTATAGGTAGTGGCCCTCCAGGCCCTGTGTCGTTTCGGCCTAGGTAGACCCCGTAGGCCGGCAGGCCAGTAGGTAGGCCCCGGAACCTGTTTTGGCAACCGACCCTGGTTGAGGCCCAGTAGGTGCCCAGGCCGTTTCAGGCCTTTCAAAATTTAAAGATTGGGCGCCAACTTCGGCGCCAGACTTTGGGGCGCCAGACTTTTGGGCGCCAGATACTGGCGCCGGCATTGGTGAGAGCAGCCTCCCAGCCGGACCAGCACTATATATTCAGGCACTTTGTGGCGGTACACTTCAGTAGTCGTAGTAGTCGATGATAGCGGTACGACTCCGGCGCTAGCATAGCGCAGCAGTAGGGCTTCAGCTCTAGTATAGCGCAGCTGCACTACATCACAGCAGAGAGAGGACAAGAGCGAGAGACTGGGTTACGGCGGAGGCCAGGGGACTTACCTGAGGACTTACCTGTCAGCTCCAGCGCTCCAGCTTCGTCTTCCGTGCATCCATACCTGCATCAAGGTGACACCTTTCGGAGGCTAGTACCTGGTACCCAGCACACACACAGAGAGAGAGAGAGAGAGAGAGAGAGAGAGAGAGAGAGAGAGAGAGAGAGAGAGAGAGAGAGAGAGATTTGCGACATTGAGACTTGGTGACATTGAGATTCAGACTTGACATACGAGCGGCGGCATTGTGGGGGACTGTTTTGGGATTGGTATCGAAGACATTTTCGGTTGGCGACATCGCTCCTTCTCCTCCTCCCTCTCTTCGTCTCTCCTCCCTCCTCATCCATGTATGTCGGTGCCTGGCACTTCGTCTGTGTGTGATAGCGCCAGGTCCCCCTTCACACCACGYGATGATGATGATGATGTTCAGTCTGTGTCACGACATTGATTGGGTCTGATTATTGGTATTTCAGCCTTCCGCTGTGCTATCTTTACTACATCTGTACATCTGTGAGAGGTCGGTTCTGGGTTCTGGTCTGCACCATATTGGTGTGTGACACCTAGCTCAACGCCAACAGCAGGAGGAGGTGAAGCAACAAATCAGAAGACATCACACAGCAGCTCAACAAATGTAACACCAAGTCATTACCTCAGGAGAAAGCAAAGCCCAATTCACCATTCAGGCATGGGGATATGCTTGAAGAACAATCTGGTCGCATGGATTCACAGTGAACAGCAACCACATACACAGCGAACAGCAACCATATTCCTGAGAATRCCTCGCCTTGGCGGCTGAACCCGCAGAACAAGAGCATCACTGAATACCACGCATTTTCGACAGCACAGGAAGTCGTRAACTTGATCCGTCTGTCATGCAGCATGCCCACAATACACATGGCCGTTAAAAGTCCAAGACGCTCAACCCGCAATATGCCCCTGGCAAATCTCCTGGAAATTCATGACCCCGCTGGCGGGATGTTGCTAGAATTGAATCAATTGATATTTGTAAATGCGCATCAGCAAACCTTCTGCCTCATAGCGAATGCCAATGCCTTCATGTCCGGTATTGCTGTAGGAGCTGTGAGTCGTGGTTCGTACAGCCAACATGCTGGTCTTTCCAGAGAGAAGATGATGCCCACACATTTGGAGGTTGTGGCTTGGTCGGCGACACGTTTGGCTGTCCACATCGGCTTGTATAATTGATCCTTCCACTTCTAGAATTGGCTCTTATGCCAGTGCGATACACTTAGGTAGTGATCATCCTTCCCTCCACCAATCTGGTTCTTGTCCAGTTTGATACACTTAGGCAGTGCTCATCCTCCTCTCCACCAATCTGGTTCTTGTCATTTGATGGATACGCAGGACACTCATAGGGTGACCGTCACCATTGACCTGTGATTGTGATTGTCCAGACAGCAGAAGAGCTGTGGGGCGACGGGCAAGAAAGGATATCGGTTCACGTACTGCTTCTGTGCTCGGCAGCAGTGAAGACAGCCAACTAAGTTGCAGTATCCACTGCTGCTTCATCTGCACATAGCAGGAAACATGCAGATCCGAAAAGACACCAGTCGATAAAATCGTCATCATGGAGGACGAGAAGAGTCTTCTTACAAGGCCATACAATCACACTTCTCTCCCCTACCTACTCTGGGGAGGGGGAAAGGGGCGAAAAAAGATTATCAGAAACAGTTCGGACTCCTGCTCAAACACAGTTCTTCTTTGACAATACTAGCTCGTTCAGGGACGTGTGCTCAATCAATTGGCTTCTCCTCCTCGCTTTCACTAAAAAAGCCTTTGATCAATTTTGATGTCGAATTGACGACCCTGAAAATATCCAACTTGTCACAAACTGAAAAGCAAGGGCATGCATTTGTGCAGATCTGGCTAAGAGCAGCCTTCAGCGATGAACAGAAGGTTGCTGGGGAAATACGTATTCTTGAAATTGTGTGAACAAAAGCCATAGGCGGAGCTGATCAGCACTCACACCTAACTGGTGTGCAGATGCGAATGAAAGAGTGCCCACAAGGCTTTCCTTACCCAGCAAATGAGTGAGAAGGAGATGCGGCACAGACAAAGAGTGCACATAGGAAAGGAGAGAGCACACACACACACACACACACACACACACACACAC
>BFEA01000012.1:6016525-6034089 GCA_003427395.1 Chara braunii
AGAGAGAGAGAGAGAGAGAGAGAGAGAGAGAGAGAGAGAGAGAGAGAGAGAGAGAGAGAGGCACACTTGCTGGTAGGTTCGACTCCTGACACTACCACCTTTTTGAGAGCCCGGTAAAGTTGTGTCCACTTGGCAGACCATTGCCAAGCGGACAACGTTCGGCATCATTCTCTTGCTCGCAGTCAAGTAGAGCCAAAGGGTCCAACCGAAACCAAAACCAAAAGAATGGTCTGGTTTCTCTGATTGAATGGATGGTGGAAGCTGGGGAATGAATTGGAAGAGGAATGACAGGACTCCAAGGAGGAACTCCATCACGCTTTCCTGATCAACCCACCCTGCCCCTGATCACATGTAATCCTGGCAGTGGATAATCTTGAGCCTTCTCCCTCTTCCAGCATGACCACCCACCTAGTGACATATTGCAGGCCGTCGCACATGACTTTCAGATTCAACTTCATGGGCACACAAATCGCAGCTCAGTCCTTGCAGTTGCTGCCGGCTTACGGCTTAGCCCTCCTCAACCTCTAGCTGAGGAAGAGCAGTCCCAGATCCTGCAGCAATAGGCTCAGGCAGTACTGCTGTTACCATGTCTTCCACCTTGTGGAGCTGCAGAGCATTAGTTGGTGGTCCAAGGATACCCTCTATCTCCGTTGCATTCAACGTTTCATGCTCGAGCAGTGCCTGCGCGAGTGCATGCAACTTCTTTTCATGCTGCCAACACGAGTCAAATCGCCGCAGATAGAAAGAAACCGAGCCTCAGCATGGCACACCATTTACAGTCTTTTGCAGAAAATGGTTGTTTTTTTTTTTTTTTTTTTTTTTTTAAACAGGGCCTTGTGGTCCTGACTAGTTCTATTCTGGGGAGCGTCAGTCTGGTTCCTATTCCACCGGCAAGTCAACATATAATACATCACAAAGGAAAGACTCACGCTTCCTCTCTTTTGCAGAAAATGTGAGAAAGAAATGGAGGAATTTTTGTGCAGTAGCTAATGCCCTGTGTACCATTCATACCACCTGGTTCAGACTCATACACCATGAAACATGCTCTCGAAGTTTGTGATGACAAGTCCATGAGCAGTCCGAACTACTCCCATGCATCGATAACTCTTCTGGTGCTTTGAGACCCAGCGAATTTGAATGCTTTACTGGGATTTCAGAAAACTCGGAACACGCATGAACACATGCATGCAATGTGAGCTCCAACAATAGCTTCGCGAAATCAACTTATATTATACAAAGGGGCTCGCACCGATGACCTCTTGGATAGGGTGCAGTGATGTCGATATTTCAGCTAGAAAGACTTGGAGTCTGGGTACCACCAGATTCAGATAAGACCCAAGGATCAGCACAAGACAGCATTTCAGACAAGGTATGGACTGTACGAGTTTGTGGTGATGCCGTTTGGGCTTTGCAATGCACCCGGGACATTCCAGCCAGCAATGAATTAGTGTTTACTTAACCATATTCTTATCTTTAGCAAGGCTCTGGAGGAGCCTGCACAACACTTAGACATTGTTCTGTCAATATAGTGTTTTTTAGTACGTCTCTGGAGGAGCATGCACAACACTTGGACATTATTCTAGGTCTCCTTCAGAAACACATGTATAATATCAAGTTATTAACATAGAGAAGAGTAAGTTTAGGCACATTGCAGTGGCAAATCGAGCACCGCTGCCTCCAGACGAACAACTGGTTAAAAGACCGCACATATTTGGAGCAGAAGGGTTTAGCCCTACCATGGTGCAAGTCTTGCCTGGCCGCCTTCCCTCACCGAAAGATCCCCGAGACTATAAAACACATTTTTTTGCAATGCCCAGGGGTGGCGTTGGTGGGACAGGATTTGGCGGCAGCTGGACACTGGGTCAACATGGCCATGGGATTGGAGAGCGCTCCTGTGTGAGGCATGGTCCCCCCCACCGACAGCCTGTTTGCAGGTAATATGTTTAAGTTGGGGAGGAGAGCAGTTATTTGGGCCCTCTGGCGGAAACGATGTATACATGTTATTGAAAACGTCAAAATAGAGGGGGGGGGAACTATAGAAATGATTAAGCAATAGATTCAGGAAGACCTTACGGCACAGTGGCAGAAAGTGAAATCTCAGTTAGAACTTGGAAGTTTTCTCTGCAAAACAGGACATAAGTTCCATAACCAATGCCATTAAACAATTCTCAGGGGATTGGCTGGGGAATGAGCAAGGGGGTTGGATAGCTTATATTCGCTGGGAGGGAGGACACCTCCCGGAATACAGCTACAGCAAGCTTAAGAGGGATTATACCATCTGCTTCTAAGGTCGACTCGACGTGTCCTATGCGGCCTCCCTCAGAGTTCCCTGATCCCTTTCCGCCCCATTGCCTCCCCATGGTGGACTTAGAGTGGTATGGGGCGGTATAAACATCAGAAGCAGGTCTACCCGCTGAGGCAAGCAGAAGGTCTGGCAATCAGACAGCTGCGCAAGGGTGAGAACAGGGATAAAGACTATTGAGGCTTTGAGTGCCACCAGCTGGCAGACGAGGGGTTCTGTTTGGACAAGGTGGGGTTCGGGTGGGAAGTGCAGACCAGGAGCATGGGAGGCGGGAGCGGGGGGGGGGAGGGGGGACCACTCTATTAAAGATCACGGGCAGAACTGGTGCCGGCGGTTCGATGATGTAATACAGGATTGGTTTTGGGTTCATGGTACGACCACCGGGTTGGGTCATCGCATTGCCTGTACAGTCAATCCCCGGTAACACGGGCAATCAATGCTGGCAGGTCTACACAGTGAAGTTTAACCTTCGAAGGTCACTTTGGGTGGACTACTTCAATTCTTCTTCCTCAACTATGTGGTGGAGGAGGTCGACTCGTCGAAGGAAGATGAAGAGTTGAGATCTGCTTTTAAGCATTATGGGATTCGGTGAGGTTGCTTGCCCACTGTTTTATCTTCCGAACTTGCGGTGGAGGAGGTCGGCTCATTGGAAGATGATGAAGAGTAAACGGGCTGCAGGGAAGTAGAAGGATGGTTTTGTTAATTTTCGCAGCTTGTTCGGAAAAAAGATGTTTTCTCACGAGTAGCTGGTTTTAACAGGCCGGCAGTTTACTCAGTTCTTCTAAAAATTATTGGTTTGTTCTCAGATTCTCTCAGGTGAAGCCGGGTATCGGTCCCGGTATTTCAGTGCTTGTAATATGGGACACTGGGCCCGTTTCCCAGCACGTGCTGCTCCCAAAAAATAAAAATAAAAATAAAAATTCTTGTACTTAGATCATGAGATGTCTCAAGATGGGTTGAGACCTGAGGATGGAACGGTAGCGGCCATCCTGGCCGCGGTCTCAGTCAAATCATTCTTACGGATGACAAGCTACTATAGGCCGTTTGTGAAAAAATACAGCAGTACAGCAGTGCCTTTGACCGATCGGACTTGCCTTGACACCCCGTGGGACTGGACTAAGCAATGTCAGTGGGCTTTCAAGAAATTCCAGTCCGCCCTGATGCGGCATTCTGATCCCGATAAGCCTTTATCGTTATCACTGACGCCAGTCAATATGGGATAGGTGCAGTGTTACATCAATTGGAGGGCCATCTCAGAAGCTGGCAATTCGACTTATGACGGAGAGTTGTATGTACTGTACACGACCCTGAAACATTGGAAGCAATACCTCGATGCCAGACATTTTGAAGTCTCGTCCAACCACGAGACTCTCCAATTGATCAAGACGCAGCCTGTGCTGTCTGAGGCACGGAAAAGACAGATGCACGTCATAGATATGTATAACTTCACCGTCAAGCATGTCAAAGGACAGTTCTATGTGGTTGCTGATGGATTGTCCAGAAGCGCTGACTTTCTCGGTTTGCTTGTCACTAAGTTTGGTTTAGAAGGGCATGCACATCAGCAGATGATCAATTTGTCAAGGGAGAGAGTTTGAAATGAAATCATAACACAACTCTCTGTACAGGATAGAAAGATGTTCAAGGAGTTTAGGATGGTGGATGGATTATTGTGGGTCTGGCATGGCTCAAACGCAAAAGACTGCAGATCAATGGCTGGCCCTGCTGAACGTTGCTGTGAAACCATACTTACAAGCACTTTATGACATGGCTTTGGGAAGGGAGAAGGAGGTGGAAGATAGAAAGCAGGCTACGCTTGCTACACAAGAGTCTATAATGGAAACTGTTCCTGCTCTGAACAAAGAGTAGTATCAGGAACAGATAGCCTCTATATTTGGCGACTTAGTCCGAGTTCGGTCTCTTGTAGGCCAAACCGCCCAGCTTTTTGGCGAAGCCAAGAAGCTGCGGCATGAGTTGGCTGAGATGGCCGGCAAGTACCGTGACTTGACGAAGGAAGTTTCAGATCTGCGACAGGGTCAAGTGCCTAGTCCTCTTTTGCTCCCTGCCCCGAATGCTGCGATTCAAACTGTTCTTGCCCATCTCACTACCTCATCTACATCCTTGAGTATGGTGATCAGCCAAGAGGAACCTGCAGTACGTGTGGATTCCTGTGTCGCTGCAGCAATGGACAGCGCTGGAAATTCTACAACTGCTGCAGCCACAAGCGTGGACACAACAAATGCTGGTCTCAGCTACAGTGGTCCCTATATAGACAAGAAGGTGGCGCAGATTCTGCCTAGGTATGATGGGAAGGAAGACATCACGACCTGGATCAGCTCCATACTATTGTACTTGCTATTGACTCCGCCAGCAACCCAAACAATGGTCATGGGTACCAACGTGGAACCCAACATATGGAGCTTTATACAGCTCCAAGCTATAGAGGCAGGCTATCAAAGAATAGACTTGACCAAACCGCTAAACCACAGTTCAGGCCCTCCTACTGAAACAATATGACGATCCAAACGCTGCTGCCAAAGCAAGAAGAAAGCTCGACTTTGTAAAAGAAAGAATGTGGAAGGGCACTATGCAATCTTTGGCGCAATACCTTAACAGACTTTTTGCTACTCCAGGTCTGGACTTAACTAGAGAATATTGCATAAATGTTGTTAAAAGTGCGGTTCCCCAAGCTCAAACTCGTCGCTTAGGGCTCGAGCTCGATGATTACAAAGACTGTCGAACACTTATAAAGGATGTGGTCAGGCTGGAGGTACAAGACCACCTTAACACAACAGGCGCCAAGGAGTCCATGAGCTGCAAGCGGTTTGGAGGCAGCAATCGGCCTTGCAGTGCACAATCTGTTGGAAGTCGATGATCCTACACAGATGATTCTGCTATGGGCGACGACCTAGAGCAAAACGCTGATACAACCTGTGCTCGTCATCAGCCCTTGAGTTTGAATCCGTGGATGATGAACAGCTATACGCCCTTGATCTCCCCAGTCTCGCACATCACACACACGTGCCGTTTGTGATTGTTGCTCAAATGGTAGTGTTTCCAGGTCACATAGCATAGATCATGGGTTCGAGTCTGGCTTGGGACTTTGGGGGGGTTCTTGTCCAGCTTGGCCTGTCATATCTTCAATGAACATATAGTTCCCTCTACATAGCAGTGTACTTATCTGGCCTTCGGGCACATACATCTCACTATACAGTTACACAAAACACACATAGCCTTACGACAGACACAAACATGGCTCGTGCATACATATACACATAGCCTACGGGCTCATACAACAACATACATAGCCTCTTGGCACACATATACACAACTATGATACCCGGCTGGGGGGATCTATCAGGTATATGACGGGGTTTACTCATGCATGACTTAGCTCTGGGGTAGGGTAGGGATATAAGTCGCTCCGGCTAGTCTGAGTTCCGCCTAGCCTTGGGTAAGTTAGGGGAAGGACGGTAGGATGTGTCCGTGGGCGCGGGCTTGCCTTGCTTAGGTACTCCTGCTGGGTAGACTCTCTGAATTAGACCTGTAGAAGATTGCATGAGCCTGGCGTCCAAAGTTCCGTACGGCAAGGTTCATCCACTTCCGCTTCCACTAGCGCTGGGGCGTTGGCCCAGCCTTTGTGCTTGTCGCTGTTGTCTGGTCCAAGTTGCCCTCGATACTGGTGGGGTGATGGTCCTGAGTGCTGGTCACACTGTGGTAGGATAGCAGGGACGGGGTTGCACTGGGAGTATTAACGTGGGGATGGGTAGAGTAGGTGGCCTATCCTGTCAGGACACCCATTGGCTGCTGCTGCCAGCATTCACCGCGGGTCTGGTCCGTGGCCTCTGCAACACCCTGGGCTTCAAAAAAAAAAAAAAAAAAAAAAGACTGCCTTAACTAACAAAGGGCAGAACCGAAATTCAATGAAGAACACCACTCGTCTCCCTAAACGAGCAAAGATCCCATCTTCTCCGAAGGATGCTTCAACCAAGTTGTGGGAAGACCTTCGGATCAGTCCAAAAGAATGGGAGAAAGATTGAAATTGAAAGTATGCTTGCATTGCCAAAAGAAGGGCCATGTGGTCCAAGACTGTTTCCGTTTGCAGGGAAACCAGTCAAAGGCGTAGAGAAGTTGTCAGCACTCTCTAAGGCAAGAGAGGCTGAGCTGGTAAGTGCAAGTTCATCCATAGAGCGTTCCTTATACTGATTCCAAGGCTGATGCAGTCCAAGTCCTCTATGTTGAGCATTAGACGTCTAGAGAGAGAGAATTTCACTCCCACTTGAAGCACTGGGCTAAGCTTCAACAAAATGGTGCTCAAGGTGCACTGAAGTTAATCTTCTTTAAGATTCTCATTGGCCATACTTACATATGTGCTTTGATTGATTTTGGGTCAGCTGGAAATTTCTTTCCTCCTCGTGGTGTTGGTAAGGCGGGCCTGGGAATGAAGCATGTGGAACTGCAGAACCCTTGTAAGACCCAAGTTGGCAACCAGGCGGTTGTCACCTTAACACATGCAGTCAAAGGTGTGCACACTACCTTTGATGCTGATTGTATTGTCACACGCATTGAACACATATGTGCTCGAAGAATGTCCCTTTGAAGCGGTTATTGGCTTGCGTTGGCTTCAGGTCCAGTGCCTACGAACCGTTTGGAAGGAGCCACTCTACGTGGTACATGATGGTTCGGGGATCGAGCGTTCAATCCTTAATTCCCAGTGCGTCTTCTAAATGCATTAAGATTCTGCAGGAAATGGTGCAAGCGTGAGAAGGATGACCAGATGTACATAGCCTTTGGTCAAGCCTCCTCATGCACCCTCTACTTTTATGACATTTAGTACTTTTAATCATATGACTAATTCTTCTACAACTCCTCCTAAATCTTTTGCATCTATTTGTGCTCTCAGTGCATCTAATTCGGAGTCTGTTGTTTTGGCTGCCAATTCACAGCCTGATTTTTCTGCACCTGATTAGGATTCTCCACCTCCAGAAATCTCAACGACTATTTGCAGCCTTTTAGACAGTTTTCTGGCGTCTTGGCCAATCCAAGTGGAGCTCCCATGCGTCCGATCAAGCACAAAACTGAACCGTTGGAAGGCAGTGTTCTTCCAAAGAGTTGTGTCCATCGAATGGACCAGCTGAATTGGAGGCACTCCAAAAATAGATTGATGAGATGATTGACAAGGGGTGGTGCACCTATTTTTTTGTTCCCAAGAAGGGAGGCAAACTCCGGATGTGTATCAACGATCGTGGGTTAAACCGAATCACAAGAAAGAGTGCTTACCCACTGCCACGCATAGATGATCTGTTGGATGCTCGGATGGGTGCAAGGGCTTCTCCAAGATCGATCTCAAGTCTGGCTACCACGAGAGATTGAAGTCGATTTGGCAGACCAGCACAAAATTGCGTTCACGACATGCGATTGGCTATATACGAGTTCATCATTATGCCCTTCGGTCTCATGAACACACCAGTCATTTTTCAAAGCCTCATGGATCGTGTTTTCAAAATGAGATCAAACAATTGGTTGTTGTATACCTTGACGATATTCTGATTTTCAATCAATCCATGGATGAGCACATGAAACACCTTGAGGAAGTCCTTGAGATCCTCAAGGAAGCACACTCGCATGTCAACTTGGAGAAGTATGAGATAGTCCGCCATAGTAGTTTGGGAGAGACAACATCATCTATCTTGGGCATCGGTTGTTTGTCGTAGGCCTTAAGCCCGAGGCAACCAAGGTTGAGGTCATTTGCAATTGGGCTCAATTGACGAACGTTCCTGCGTTATTTTCTTGGCCTTGCGTCTTATTACCAAAAGTTTGTCCCAAAATTTTATGTCATTGCACACCCATTGTCCAGACTAACAAGTAATAATGTTCCTTACCAATGGAGTGATGCATGTGAGACCGCTTTTCAAGCCTTAAGGACGCTTTGGTGAGTCACATTGTGCTCCGCATGTACACCCATTGTCCAGACTAACAAGTAATAATGTTCCTTACCAATGGAGTGATGCATGCGAGACCGCTTTTCAAGCCTTAAAGATGCTTTGGTGAGTCACATTGTGCTCCACATTACAGATCCCAAACTTACATTAGTAGTCATTACAGATGCAAACCAATACGGAATTGGCGCAGTGCTGCAACAAGATGATCGTGATGGCTTACGTCCGCAACAAGATGATGGTGATGGCTTATGCCAGCTCAAGTACTACAACAAACGCATGCCCAAGAACAAGGTAGTTACTTCCACATATACGGGCGAGCTCTATACCATGTGCAAGGCTGTGAACCATTAGAAGCACTACCTTTTGGGATGCCACTTCAAAGTCTTCTCAGATCATGAGACTTTGCAATAGATTTCAACAACGCTGTCCCGCTGGTTGCATGAAATAGTCTATGATATTGAGCTGAAATACACGAAAGACTCTTACAATCGAGTTGTTGATGCTTTGTCTCACCATCCTGAGTATATGACTTGCCTTGTGAGCTCTTATGACCCCCGAAAGAAACTGAAGGAGGATTTTGTAGAGCACACTACCAAGGATCCAGACTACGGTCCCATTCTTGCGCAACTCAAGGTTGACCCCAACAGTCGACCTGATTTTCACAAGTGCGAGGTTCTGTTGTTTCGACACTATGGAGCGTGTGACAAATTGTGTACCCAACCATGAGCCTCTCCGAACTCACCTTTTGGATTTGGCACATGGTCGAAGTGGACACTTGGGTTTCAAGGAAGTTTACAGAAGCCTGCTGCAGCCATTTGATTGGGCTGGTCTACCATTTCAAGCAAAGTTTTACCTTGGACTCTTAAAACTCGTACGTCTTCTATCAATGGAATTACTTTAGTACTGGCATAGGGCATAAGATCTCGTTTTGAAGTTCTATTCCTACCAAATGAGCTAATCTATTTGCTCAAGTCTGCTAAAAAAATTGCGGCTGAATGAGAGGTTGTCAACAAATCAAGGTCCATAGGAAAAACCCCATGGCCTGCAGGAACCTCTCCCTATTCCTTCTGGTCCCGGTGAGTCTGTCTCCATTGACTTCATGGACATGGGAAAGATAAGTAAGAGAGGGTATTCATAAGTCATGGTGACTGTCGACCATTTCTCCAAATCTATGAATCAGATTCCTTTACCGCCTCATGCGCCGACTGATTTAATCATTCACTAGTTTCTTCACAAACACATTTTGCAATATGCCTCCCGGGAAGCTCTTGTGAGTTTACCCGGTTCATTAGTGCAGACTCGGTTCATTAGCGGAAATGTGAAGGACTTCACCTCTGAACTCTATGACATCAAGTTGAGTACGACGTATGGGCGACATCCCGAAGCTAATGGATTGGCTGAGGAAATCAACCAGACTATCACCTAACTTCTCTGAGCCCTCATCATTCCGGATCGAAAAACACGTGAGATGAAGAGTTGGATGCGGTGAAGGGGTTATACAACTCCATTCACTCCGCCACCAGACTGACACCAAGAAGGTTGCAGTACGGTTGGCAGATCCATAACCCTCTCCTTCTTATTTCCTGATTGGTCGTCTGGTCTGACTCCCGGCATGACTGGCTATTCAGCTAAGTATCAACGCTTGCTCAAGGTGGTTGTCGCAACAATGAACAAGCGCCATGATGCCATGACCAAGTTTGCTAGAAAGAAACACAGACATGCAACATTCGAGGAAGGAGACTACCTCTAGGTTAAAATGTATGGGTTTGTAGAAGAAGAGGGAGTGTCTCGTCAACTTCTTCAATCGTACTACAGTCTGTGGCAAATTTTGAAGGTGGTAGGGAATGACGCGTTTGGTTCTTAACGCGGTGATCAGTTAAATTTATAGTAAAACTATTGTCTAAATGAAAATCTAAATTCAGTATGAAGTTGATATGAACGTATGTTATTGACGTGACACCTCATCTACGCACGTGTGATGTACCTGGTATTTCACGCATCTAAAATGTATCTTTACGTTGCTGCTAATTCCTTTCCCTATCGTGAGCCTATGACCCCTCATGCTATAGGCGGAGGTCATGAAATGGACAGAATTGTTGCACATACAGGAAAGGGGAAGAACAGTCAGTATGAAGTCCATTTTTTGTATCATCCGTTGAAAGAGCTTTACTGGATATCTAGGAAAGACTTACTTCAGAATGCATATCTAGGAAAGACTTACTTCAGAATGCATCCCGTGTTGGATATCTAGGAAAGACTTACTTCAGAATGCATCCCGTGTTGTGAATGCATATGAACACCACATTGTTCCCGGACAAGCACCCACAATCTCTGCAAAGCTCACTACATTTAAATACACAGCAACTCTCTTCGCAGTACTTGCTTACGATGCATTTTGCAGGGACTCAGATTGAGTTACTCGCTAGGAGGGACCTAGCTCTTGAGAGGAGGGTAGTATAATGTCCTGCAAAATCACAGACTCATAAATTTGCTGATTGTCGAGTTTTGCAGCTGGATTGTGTGCCTTGCAGAGATTCTCAGTTTCTGCTGAGATTTCTAAGGCTGTGTGTGTGCGTGCTTGCTGATTCCCGTGTGCCTGTCTGAGTGCATGATTGCTTGGGGGTGTGTGTGACCCGCCAGGGTACTTGTATGTTTGGAAGGCCCTCGGGTCTGGTACTTACCTATGACTGTGCTTTTGTGGGTTTGCAGGGGAGACTTAGCAGCACGCTAGGCCCACGTAGCTGGAAACACTCAAATAGCAGGTAGCGAAGGCCTGTCTACGCTAGAAAACACTTGAGTAGCTGTAGGTAGGCAGAAACGGACAAAAAACTAGTACCTTTAGAGGCCGAGCAAATTTTAGAAGTCTCGTAGACCTACGTCCAGGGGTACCAGTCCAGTAGTCTGACTCTAGGGTCTGTACCGGACGATATCAAACCTACAGTCATGTTAATGTTTTCCTCCGAAAGGAGGAAGGTACGCTCAAGAGGTAAGCTGCCCGGTATATCTTGGAGAGCACTCGTTGCACTCCATCATTTGCGATGTGCAAGTTTGGCGTCAAGGAGGACCAGCATTGGGGAGAACGAAGGTGGACTTGGCCGCCCACCTCGACTACGGTGGAGCAAGCCAAGGAGGAAGACTTTGGGGTGTAGGAGGAGGAGGGAGAAGGTGTGCAAGGAGGAGAGTGACGGGTTGGACAGTGTGCAAGGAGGAGAGTGACGAAGTGGACGCCATCTTCATCTTTTTGGTTGGTGCTGTACTTGGAAGGCCCCATTGGGGGTGGCCTGCTACATGAAGACTTCAGGGCAGAGTTAGTAATGGCGGTCATAGTAGAGGGGACATATCTGCTTTCCTTTGTCCTTCGAACATCAGGGGAAGGCCCCACTTGTCCGCCATAGCCATCTACCAGTAGGAGGTAGAGGAAGGTGTCGGTCATGGCTATGGTGGACCTCATGTGCTGCTGGCAGTAAGGAAGGAGACTTGGTCATTGGTTCTGGTCCAGTCTTTCATTGTTGTTATTATTCTTTATTGAATGAAGAAATTTGGAGAAATAAGGAAGACGAAGTGAGTTGGTGGGTTGGAGAGGGAGTTGTCATTGGTCTTTGCTGGTTCTTCTTCTTCCATCATCTATTTCTCTTTCCAAGTTCTTTCATTTCGTTTGTTGTCACTGAACGGCATTGTCTTTCAGTGTGTTATTGCACTTCGGAATAGCCAGGATCATAACACCTGTTTCAGATACCGGTCAGGACCCAGAACTCAGAGAAATCACAGTGTACCATTTAGTGTTACAGCCCTCTGAGAAACTGCAAGAACATTGCACACAAGATCAGGATCCGACAGTTAATCCTTCTGGAGGCAATCAATGCTGTTATGATCATCCAGTAGTACTAGCCTCGGGCAGCTTAAAAAAGAGGTGCAGGAGTGGCAAATCCTCCCATTTGGGTAGCAATCAATCCCAGTTTCCAGCTATTTTAATGCAATCCTGGTTAAAAAAAAACAACCAGAACAATATTGTCGGAGGAGGCCAGGGTGAATGAAAGCAGGAAGAAAAGCAGGATGGAAGAAGGATGTGCTAAAGATGGACAGGTCATGATCCAGAAGCTCACAATCAAACCTCACATGAACTGATGAGGCTCAACTAAATAGCCTGTCGTGAAAGGAGATCACTGGATCAAGCCTCACATGAACTGATGAGGCTCAACTAAATGATCACAAGCAAATTGAGATAGCATAGAAGAACAAGACTATGTGAAGACGAAGATCAAAAGCATGGAAGTATCTTAAGAATGTAAGCAACAAATACAATGTCCAGTTTGCTTCTCCCTCACTCCTCCACGGGAACTTCACCATCAGTCTAAAGTTCTCTAAACACAATGTCACTTGCCAAGTCAGCCTCTCTATAGTGCTGGCATATACCAGGCTAGTGCAATGGAGATGGAACTCGAAATGAAAATGTCCATCTTCTGCGGCAGCATGGAGGGCAATGACCCTCACAGAATCAGTCTGAGATTTGTGCTGCTTTCCGAGTATTGCTGCTCGTTGGTCTGAATTGCTGAGATTTCCGTGTTCTGCATGAGTTTGCTGTTTGCTTGCAAGTGTGGAAGTCCCTGTGTGACGATTGCTATACAGAGAACTAACTGAGTGCTTGCCCTGTGTTTTCTGTGTCTCGGGAGGGGGTAGACTAGAAAAATAGGGGCACCACAGGGACAAGACTGAAATTGTGTACGGGACAGACTTCTAGAAAGGCCAGGACGAACAGGAAGTTATAGAATTTCGCTAATACCCGGTAGGGATTTTCCAGCAACTCAGGTAGGCCCAGCAGAGGTCCAGTAGGCCTAGAAGTACCTAGAAAGGTCACGAGTAGTCAGGGCCCGAACTTAGACATCAGGTAGGTTAGATTCAGGCCCTGAACGGGCCTGAAGTAGAGTTGCAGGCTGCGATGATGTTGCTGCCAAATTGTACCCCGGAGAGGAAGTAGGTCCCATGGCCATCGGAGGCCCATGTGTGGGTAGAGGTTCATCTTGGACTTCATCCTGCATTGTAGCTATGACAGAATGAGATGAGAGGCATAGTAGTGTCCTTTGAACATCCGTTATGAGCATGGATGTTCCGCCATAGCGGTAGTTGTAGTCTAGAGAGGAGAAGTGAGGTTATGGCCGGAAGGACGGTTCTTTGAGTGCTGGCAGTAAGGGGGAATATTCAGGACATGATTCCTGTTCATTCATTCATTTGTTGCAGTATTCAGTTGGTTATGAGAAGAGGAGTAAGGGAGAAGAAGATGAGAGGAAGGAGGAAGTAAGGGGGCAGACATTGGTTCAACTCCTGTCAACGTCTTCTTTTGAGTTTCAGCAAGCCTTGCATTTTTTTTGCAAGTGCGTTTTGCACTGAGAATGTAAGAGGATCAAATAGGAGTCTGAACCTATTGGACCTTCCCTCTCATCCCCTGAACTCACTAGCACAAGTGCCACACTCTCTATGGCACAAGCACCAACAGAGTGGAGTCCTGGATGAACGCTGGTCTCCCTCCTCTTGGAGTCTTCTTCCTGAGGTAGAGTGATGGCCACCAGTTAACATCTAGGATTCCCACATCTTATTAGCAACCCTTGTGCAATGGTTATCTCCTCCTTCCAGTCTCACCCCCAAGCCTCCTCTTTATGGTGCCAGACAAGCTCTAGTCCCACGCACTACCTCTGAGTCTTGGAAGAAGAAGAAATCCACTTCGGTCCCAGGTTGGGTTGAAGGAGGACTGTCTAGAAGTATCTAGTTGAGCGGGTATTACAATGGAAAATATTTGGATTGTGATGAGACTGATCACATTAAAGACCGGTGCCCCACGGATATTACACATGGAAACCAAGCAAGCCAATAGGGGTGATAGCCGCCCTTATAGAGTAGTGTAAGTATTGATTTTGCAATTCACCTTAGCCAGAAGTTTTCTCACTCTGTCATACGCCTCCTTCAGCAATCTTCTAACCTAATGGAATGACAATAATGCATTCACCAAAACATATTACACACACCACATGATGCATCAGTATCAAGCACAAATAGTGTGTTCAGTCCCATAGTTCTGTCCCCAACGATCAAGAATCAACCTATACTCAGACTGTTGCAATGAGCCACAACTTTTCACCCACAGAAAGTCAGTCACATAAGCCCCCTGCGATCTCATAACACAATTAATCTAGGGCAGCGGAGGGTTGCAGGCAAGGCAGTCCACACATCCAACACGGACCAAAAGCAAAATCCACCACCTACTCATAACGCATATTACCCCGCAAACTATTGGTTCCCACCACCCGATGGCCCAGGAACCCATTCTGACAAATGTCTTTCGTCACCCATGGAACTGCATCAATAGACATCCCAAACAGACCGACCCCCCTAATAGTGTTCCAGCCTCCAGGCAATCCAATCAACCAACGACTGACTGTGTAGCACTTCCTAGAGGTGCTCACTTAGGCACACAGAAGAGAACACATATAATCACCACAACAACCACCCTTTTCCACCCAGATGAATAGAACCAAGCGCACTAAAACCGTTATATTCAATAATATATTGCCTTTTCCAGTTTTCCTTGTGCAGTTCTTTTTTTTTTTTTTTTTTTTTTTGGAAGATCCGGACAGGGCCTGCTAAAGGGACGGGTATGAGCAGCTCCGTCTAAAAGACCCATCCCAGGATGCGCCGATCTATTGGTGGGGAGCAGCGGTGGAAACAGGGTCCAGTGTCCCATTGGACAACCCTTATAACCTCTATCGCGGGGCCATTACCCGCTTTTGGCTTTAAAGATCCCAGATTCAAAAAAACACTTGTGAGAGCTGCACTGCCTCTTCAGCCGCCCATGGCCGCCAGATAAACAGAAGTATCACTGCTGGTGCCCTGTCACCCTCGTCGTCTTTTCAGCCACCATACCACTGCAGATCCACCAGTGAAAGCTGGTGGGGTGGGAAGCCGTCCGGAAACTCAGAAGGGGGCCGCAACGGTACTGCTGGGCTGATCTTGGTCCAGTGGTTAAACTCCAGGCTGTAGTCTCTCCTGATCACTTGTTCTACCGGTTGATCCCCTCCTCCCCAGTGGATGCTGGCAATCCACCCTCATTGGTAGCCCCCCAACCACTGTGCTGAGAACCGCTTGATTGCCTGTTGGATACCTTTTTAGTGAGGAATAAGTCCAATTGTGCTTTCACCTTTGACCATTGTTCAGTGAAGTCCATCTGTGATTGCCATCTGATCATTTCTGTAATTCCTCGCCCTCCACCCGCACACCCGCTATTTTTCTCCCAGGGTTGTTTGGAGAGCCGCGCCGTGTTGGCAAAAGTGCGGCCGCTATTTTTCTCCAAGGGTCGTTTCGAGAGCTGCGTCGTGTTCCAGCGACCTTGGAGAAAAGTAGTGGGCAAGCTTTTGCCAACGTGGCGCAGCCCTCCAAAAACCCCTCAGAGAAAACTAGCGGGTGCAAGCGGGTGCACTTTTCCCTGCCCGGTGCGGCCCTCTGGTACGACCACTTCCCTGCTTTGACGAACTTCCGCGATGACTCAAAAAAAAGATCCGGGAAATGAAAAGCGGCCCTGCGGTAGACCTCGAGCGAACCGACCAGTTCCTCCCCCCAGGCTGTTTCTTTTGGGCCTGCGAAAAGCAGCAACCAGTAAATGGATAAAACACCAAAAATATGGCGGTGCATCTCTCCATGTTCCAACCAATATTCATTCCCGTTTGAAAACCGGTGAGTCGTTTGGGATGAATAGCAGTGCCAATGCCGTTGTGCTTGTGGGCCGACTCAGAGGTTCTCCAAGTTTTTTCAGACTATTGCGTCACCAGACTCACCACCATCTCTATCACCCCATGGCTAGACATCCCCCATTTGCTATCTAGCGGCTGGAGTGTGTAGAGTACCATAATCCCGAAGTCCACAAGATTTTCACGTGACACCAGGAGCACTATGCTTAAACCACCACTTTACCGGACACCGAAAAATGGCATTCCGATGAGTTCGGAGCGGGTCTTTAGGGGGCCACCAACCGGTGGGTGCAGGCGGGTCCAGTCCTGCAATTTTCACGCGCCAACTTCGGCGATTTTTCGCGCTCGGAGAAATCAAGAAAAAAACTGAAAAATTGAGACCCGGTAGACGAGGTCGTGATCTTTCCAGGAAAAATATCAGAAAATAATGAAAATTGAAAAAAAAAAAAACAGCCCATGAAATAAACACAGCGCCAATTCGTCACATTTTTTATTTTTGCCACTCTACAACTTGTGGGCCAACAGGAAGAATTGTTTCAACCATGGCTGTGCCGGCATCTGGCCGGTTGGGGCCCCGGTGGTCCAACCGAAATTCCGGTTGGGCCCAAAAGTGGGTCCATTTTTTTTATTTTATTTTTGAAAACACGGTTCAACTGCACTCGCCGAGATCTCCCCGAAACCGCAAAGAAAACTTTGAACAGAGAAGTTTCTTTTGGGGGGTTGGGGGAGGGGGTATTTCACGGGTTGAGGGTTGGGGGTTGGGGGGTTTGTGGTGAGGGTGTTAGTGGAGGGGTTTCAGCAAGCACGGCCTTCAGCAGACATTGAAAACAACGACCTGGCTTTCTGCAAACGTTAACCTTCCGCCCAAAAACTTTGAAAAGGGGGCCAGGGGTGTTAGTGGCAGGGTAGGGATGGTACTTCCCCCACCCAAAACTATGAAAATGGGGGTGGGGGTGATAGTGTTAGGGGGTGCTTGTCACTGCTGTCTGGTCCAAGTTGCCCTCGATACTGGTAGGGTGATGGTCCTGAGTGCTGGTAACACCGGGGTAGGATAGTAGGGATAGGGGGTGCGCTGGGAGCATTATTGGGGAAGGGTAGGGAAGGTGGCCTATCCTGTCAGCAGAACCACCGGCTGCTGCTGCCAGCGATCAGCGGGGGTCTAGTCCTTGGCCTCTACAACACCCTGGGCTTAATCTATACTCTTATTAAAGGGAAGAGCGGGTCTCGCGTGACGGTGCCGTGAACCCGGCGCTCCTGTGTTGGGAAAGAGGTGTGGGACAATGCGCGGGCCCAAAGGGAATTTGCAGTTTTCTCTTTTGCGGTTCGCGCAAGTTCGAAGGGTGGCGCGGCATGGCATAAGTGCCAGTTTTTCCTTTCGCGTTTGGAGCGGGTCCAACGAAATTGAGTACGTGCAGTTTTTTTCTTTTGAGGTTCGCGCGAGTTCGAAGGCCGGCGCGGCGTGGCAGAAGCGCCAGTTTTCCCTTTTGCGTTCCGAGCGGGTCCAACAATTAGGGCGCGACGTGGCAGAAGCGTTTTTCTCCTGTGTAGACGAGTTCGATTGCTGTCGCTAGCTTGAAGTTTTTGGGCGCG
>BFEA01000012.1:6034598-6046652 GCA_003427395.1 Chara braunii
AGAGAGAGAGAGAGAGAGAGAGAGAGAGAGAGAGAGAGAGAGAGAGAGAGAAGGATATGAGATAACGTCAACTACTAATAGCGAGAAAGGGAAAGGACGATAGAGTACACAGGCGTGCGATGGGAAGAGATGGAGGAAGGGAGGAGGAGAAAAGGGATGGACGAGGAACGTGAAGGATCGAGGAACAAACAGGAGAGGTGGATGGGAGAGGGGAAGCGAGCACAGGGGGGGGAGGCGTTCGACGTGCATTTCTTTTTTTTTCTTTTTTTTTATACTCGTTTTTCTTCTTTTATGAAATGAAAAAAGAAGTTCAGTATCTGGATCGCTGATCGGCCAAGTATGCATGCCGCTCACTATTACATCAGCGAAAAGACCCGGAATGAGTCGTGGCTCTGGCAAAAAGAAAAGAAAAGAAGTGGCAGTGTATATTTTCATGTTCTATCGGAAGATTCATTCCGATTTTGCTATCCTATCGATTGAAGTTGCCTCTCTCTATCTCTCTACGCGCATGGCTAGAAAGCAGTGTATATTTTGATATTCATTTGGAAGATTTATTCCGATTCTGTTTATCCTATCGATGCAAGTAGCCTTTCTCTATCTCTCTGCTTATCCTATCGATAAAAGAGTTGTGTTTTCCCGCCCTCCGAACCGCACGTGATGGATCTTTTTTTTGTGTGTGTATGCGTGTGTGTGTGTGTGTGTGTGTGTGTGTGTGTGTGTGTGTGTGTGTGTGTGTGAGAGAGAGAGAGAGAGAGAGAGAGCCTACCGAGTTTGCAGCACTGGTTTCAACCATGAAATAGGTCGTGGCGGCAATCTACAATACACCAGAAATCATGGAGGGTACGTTGGATCCTAAGCAAATCATGGACCATAAAGAACAAATTTCAAAACGAACCAAGACTGGATTTCTGGAAGAGGCTAGGCATGGAGAGAGATCACCAATAAACAAAGAAGAAATGCTCAGACAACCTCTCTTCTGTAACCCTTGGATAGCCAACAGCGAAAACACAACCTTCACTCTCACCTCAAAAGACACAAGATGGGGCACTCGGTTAGAGAGAGGCGTCTGCAAATCAAACACATCTGGGACGACTCTAAAAAGGAATGGCAGTCGGCTAGACAACTCAGAGAAAAACTCAAAGGCTGCCACAACCTAACACAAAACCTCCAACAAATGATAAATGCCATCCTGTTGGAGTGGATATCAACTCTCAAAAAGGACAAACAGTGGTCATCAGGAGATTGGGCGTTAATGACACAAGAAACCCCCATGATCACACAATAGCCTTTATAAGAAAAGAAGATGGTAGAAACAACTGGCTCACTTTCTCCATGCACAGTCTAGAAGAACCACGAACAGATTGCTCCAAAGTCAACAAAGACTCGGTAGCGCAGGTCACAGTCAGCGAGGACAACCTTAGAAAAGTTAGTACGAGAAAATGAAGAATTCGCCATATTCCATCCCCAAACTACCATAGAAGATTTAGAATTCGACCCAGTTGAACGGGCATGGAATCTAAAGCAAAAGTTCACAAGAATCGACCGCATAATTAACCAGATTAACTACGCCACCAGTCTAGGTTGTAAACTTAGACATAGATCAGCAGCCCCAGAAACAGTCATAGCAGACCACTGGAATACACACCTCGAAGTAGAACCCGAGGCTTTAAAAGAAATACCATGGAACCAAATAGCAACACTACATCCCCGCAAGTTCAAAAGCTTACAATGGTTAATCCTATACCTAGCAATGGGATTGCTAGGTGTAGGATTAACCATTGTAAGCTTTTGAACTTTAGAAGAAGAAAAGAAGACAGAAACCCCTTAAATGAACTATGTGCCAATTGCTTAGAAGGACAGATAGATAATCTGTTCCACTGCTTCCTCAAATGCCCCATTATCAAACCCATATGCCCTTATTCTACTAGGCTTCACAACACCTGACGACTGTCCCCCCTTGCAAATCAACTTATTCCAAATCCTGCGCGAGTCAGCACTATGGTCCATCTGGAGAAAAAGATGCCAGGAAACAATAGACAAACAACGAATGCACGTGCAGGAAGCATGGAGTATCCTCAGGCAACAGGTAGAAACTGAATACTGGGTCCTATGGCGCAAAGTCAAGAGGAAGATGAAAACGAACGAACCCAAAGCCAAAGAACTCCAAACCAAATTTGAGGAAGCTTACATTGCCAAAGGTAAGATAGCAATCGTCAAGGGTCAGGGTCTAATCTTCAAAATGTGGAACGACCCAGCGCAAACCTCCAGTCCAGATTCAAGACCAATGATCAGCACACCAGACTCATTGAGCATCCAGATCAATTCTTTCTAAAACGCCGCAGATAACCATACCAAAGACAGAAAAGGAACACAATCGAAATACTCACTCCCCCAACTCGACCAAGCACACCCCCACCCGAACAACACAGCCCCCGACGGCAGCACAATAAAGGCCTTTAACAGACTGAATGCCAAGTCACAAACCCCCACAAACCTCTTCTCCAGCATAAGGTTACACACAGCCCTAATCCCGCCTCAAGCCCCTCTTATCCTTCATACCCCTCCAACACACACCTAGCCCTATTATCATCACACAAACCACCCCGAGCCCAACCCATACCCCCCCAGCCATGCCATTTCACACCCAAACACAATAGCCACACAACCCCACATCGCAGACCTGCAAACATCCCACACAATCTCTGCTCAAGCCAGCAAAAGTAATGCCACTTCCTCCCCACAAATAGTTCCCAAAACGATGGGTCACAGACTATAGGAAGAGAATTCAAATAGATGTTTAGCAGGCCAGCTAAATTAGCTAGGATTTAAGGTTTTAGCACCAGTTACGAGTTTGTCGACGAAAGAAGTTAAATAGGGAGGTTATGGTTTATTCTCAGCCATAGGCTTTAGCAACCAGACCAGAGAGGGTTTAGGGTTTTTCAAGTCCTAATGCGGAGGGCCAAAGTCTGCAGTTCTAAAACTTAATGAGAATCTGGCAGTCTAGGTACTGAGAGGAACAGGTTAGACGAGGCCCTTCTAAGCAAGTCTACAGGAGCCACAATACTGGGTATGTTTCCATGTCTTAGAAGATCAAAATAAAAGAATATCAGGCTAACTTAGGCAGGGGTGAGGGGTGGTACATCCTTCCGGTGAGAAGTAATCAATGTCGTCCCTCGGGCTTTCCGACCTTAAAAGGGGAAGAGTGTGCGTGAGTCCTATATGTACTTCATTTTGACTTGCCAATAGGAACCGGACTGATGTTTTCCAGAATGGAAAAGGATCCAGAACCATAAGGTTCTGTCAAAAAAATAAAAATAAAAATAAAAGAGGTCGTGGGACTCATGGCGGCAATTCATCGCATTTTCAATTGTTGCCCCTGTGCTGGTTTTCCACACTATGCTACCGGTAGCCTCATGAACCTGTGCAACCGGTCCCCCAAATTTCCAACGTCGGGTCGAGTGGCGGTTTATAGCACCCTGGAAGTCCCTGTTTCTTCCATGTACTCCAAAAGAGCAGCCCATGGGAATGACACCCACAGCAAACACTCTCTGAGCCTCCTCTCGAAGATACAGTGGCCACCAGCAGACATTCCTTCAAGAAGTCCATGCTCTCGTGTGTGCGTGTGCGTGTGTGTGTGTGTGTGTGTGTGTGTGTGTGTGTGTGTGTGTGAGAGAGAGAGAGAGAGAGAGAGAGAGAGAGAGAGAGAGAGAGAGAGGGCAACTCTCTGCAGTCAACAACTGAGAAAAGGGGAGAACTAAAAGAAGCTGCCAGAGCACATCTGGTTTTACGCCAAAAGTCCCTCCGAGACTCTTTTCCACGACAGATCTTTGCAACACACCAAGTCACGCCAAACTGGCTCAGCATGCGATTTCCCCGGTGACACGAGGGTTTTCCTTCCTTGGAAGGGCGAGCCGGTAAGGATGTGTTCGATTAACCTTCGCGTCAGAACAAAATAGCTGGGAAAGGGAGTGGTTGTTTGAAGGACCTGTAAAGTTGATCAGTCTGTAACATGAGAAAATATGGCAGTTTCTTTGCTGTTTATGGTTCATCATTGCCAGCACAAAGGCTCAACTTCTCAACAGGCAGGTATCTCAACTCTTTGCCAGCACAAAATGTCTCAACTTCTCAACAGGCAGGTAGCTCACCTCTGCATCGATAGTCCGCTGTGATTCAAAGCTTGTCCGGTATGAATCTGTATCGCTTAGGTACACCGGCCCAACCAAATCGCTCATCCCACACTCAGAAACCTGTGCAAAGGCCATATCAGAGGGAAATGAAACGATGAAAGAATAGATTGCAAAATTGCGCAATTAGGAAATGTTTGTATGCACCTGGCCCATGTGGGCGAAATATTCACAAATCTAACTGTTAGTGAAGAGATCATAAGTTCAAGTCTTGATCGAATCAGAAGCATACAGTATCTTTTGGCCCGCAGAGGCAGGCTACCCGTAGGATATGAATAATTTGGACGAAAAAGAGAAAAGAGGAACAGACTTCAAAAGAGTTAAAAGAGGGGAAAAATCACTGTTTGAAAAGCAGCAGCTTTCTGTGAGCTTGGAGGACCAAAGAGCAAAATTTCGCTGTTTTGCATTCCCAAGGGTCTTTCTGAAGGGAGTGCAGATAAGGATTCAAGTCTGGAGCTGTGGAAGGGCCATTGAACCTGTCAATCATAGAATGCCTATTGCGGAAATCGTAGGATAGGATTCAACTTCATTCAAGTCTGGAGCTGTGCAAGGGCCATTGAACCTGTCAATCATAGACTGCCTATTGTGGAAATCGTAGGATGCCCTATCATCACCTGTGGTTGCCTGTGCCAAGAGCAGTAGCCTCATCTGTAGGGGAGTGCTCTTCAGCTCCGGCTCTTTGTGAGGGCTACTGAATACGGGGATCATACACCGGCTATGGTGGAATGCACAGTCATCACCTGTGCTTGTCTTTTGACGATACACAATGCATTAAGAGACACTACACGGATGGACTCCGGGTAAAGTCAGGTAAAATTGATGAATAGTAGGATATGAGCAAGACAAAGCCGAGGGAATATATGGTCATGAACAGTGGGCAAAGTAGAATCTCGATGTTTTGGGAGATGCAATCAGACTCGACTTATTCACTCTTTTCATGCATGTAAACAGCGATACAGCAAACTGGCGACCTGCGCCCACACAGTACACAGAGATATCACAACCAGATAAGAGTTCTCTTGTAATTGGCTATGGCGGCTGTGCGCCTAAACAACTCACTGTTCACACTCTGGATCACCCTGGATGTCCCACGCACATCACTCTGAACAAGCACGCAGTGCACCCACACTACACTCTATACTAAGCTACGACAGCTATGGCTGCCGCTACCTATCGCTATGGCTACCCTGCTTCACTCTTGCCCACTTCGTCTTCGGGCCTTCAGCAGACCTCCTTGCACAAGACGCTGAAGCAGCACTTCCGCATGGCTTCCGCCTGAATGAATGAATGGCTGGGCGCAGCCTCTTGCTTTATACTTCTGAGATGCGTTGGTCTGCCCTGTATCCCTTGGCCCACGGTGTGCACAGTCCCAGACAGTACTTGCTTGACTGGACCGGACTGGGTGGACTGGGACTGCTGACTGTACGTGGTGGACTGCCACCACTTGACCACTTGCCTCTGCCTAACGTAGGCTGACTCCGAAAGACCACTTCTAGAACTCTCGGTTTTGGCCTTTCGGTACTGTAGCAGCTACGACTTTGCCCTTTCAGGTAAGTAGCAGCTACGACCTTGACCCTTCGGACAGTCTACAGCTACGACATCTAGACTGTCTAGACTTCTACCCGACAGGTCAACAGTTCGAATCTCTTCTACCCTATAACCTACGAAATCCTACCTACCACTGGCGGTCCTACAGGTCGCAGGTTCAAGTCTAGGTTGACACCGGTACCGTACACAGGTAAGATGGGGAACTAGGGATCGAGCCCTGGGATCTGCATCAGCTACTGCGAACTGGTGAATACCGTTTCACTCCCGCCGGCCTAAATTCGAGGTCCTCCGAGAAAATTTCAGTCCAAGGCAGGACCTTAGCCTCTCTGTTGTCGCTCGTAGGCTCGTACTATGTCGGAAGCTATCTCTAGAAGTTCAGATCTTGTAAGCCAGCGGTTGTCTTCCGGTTCCTGATAACTAAAATGAACCTTGTACTGTTTCTGTGGACGACCTCTACCTCCGGTCTTGAATACATCCTCAGCTACTATGCCATCGATGTCCTACTTCCCATCCATATCTGGTGGAATCATAGATCTACGGGATGGGAACTGATCGCTTGTTCGACAAGGTAACAACTTCGATGCATGGAAAACTGGGTAAGTGTGGAGGTGTGCTGGGAGCTCTATGGTATAGGACGGTCCATCTTCGCCGCCCTTGACTTCTAAGACTGGCCACGGACCTCCATAGGTGGGCAGTAACTTTTGCGAGATGTTCTCCTCAGGTGCAAACTCTTTAGAACTGACCCAGACTAAGTCGCCTACCTGGAACTGTGAGGGGCAACGATGCTTTTTGGCTTGCGCTATCATCCTTTGCTGGGCTTTCCTGAGGTTCTCTACAACGGTAGCTAGTTCTTTCTCGTGCTCTACAGCGAACTCCCTGGTTCCGGGCGGTAATCTCTGAATCTGATCCCGGTTGAGTCCCTCGAACGGTCTGCGCGGTCTGAAGGACTTGTGCAATTCGTTGGGAGTGCGGCAGGTGGACAGATGCACGCTGTTATTCTACGCACTAGCTACTTTAGGGAGCATCTCATCCCAATTAATCTGGTCTGGACTAATGTACATGCGCAGAACTTGCTGTAGGATCTTGTTCATCTTCTCTGTCTGACCGTTAGTTTCAAGATGGCGGTCGGACGACATCAACAACTTAGATCCATACACTCCCATGAGTTCTTGCCAATTCTGGCTGGTGAAGCGACTATCTCTATCGCTAACTATTGACAGTGGGATTCCATTCTCACTCACCCAACAATAAAAAAAACTCTGTACGACTAAATCAGTACGTGCCTCTGAAGGCAAAGGAACAAAAACGGCGTATTTGCTAAAACGGTCAACTATGACCATGACTTGGCTCTTGCCATGCCTGCTCTTGACCTGAGAGTCTTATGGACACTTAGTCTCCCGGCTGATCCGGAATGGGCAAGGGTCTGAGAAGACCTATCGGGGCACGCGTAGAAGTCTTGTTACGCTGGCAGACCTTACAACTGCGAACATACTCTACGCAGTCATTCTTCATTCCTGGCCAGGTATATGCGCGCATCAGATTGGCTAAAGTCTTCTGCCAACCAAAATGACCCTCTGTGTCGTGGCATTCTCCCAAAATCAGACTACGGATCTCTTCGCTATTGGGGATGCACAACCGGTCAAAGACATTAGTCTTCTCGAATAGCAATCCTTCAGTAGTGCGATAATTCGGCTCAGTCTCCGGGGCCTCCTTGACCTTCTTGAGGAGGTCACTATAGATAGGGTCCTGCGCATAGGCTTCTCTAATCTTCTGCTGCAGGTCCTTCCCTATATCTAGGTAATGCACTATTGCCCCAAAGTAATCAGCTCTCCTACTCAGAGCATCCGCAACTACGTTATACTTTCCCTTGACTGGCTTGAGCTCAAAGTCGTACTGATCTATCTCTGCCGCCCACCTAGTAAGCTTAGGTGTCATCTTGGCCTGTCTTTAACCATCGCAATGTCTCGTGGTCAGAATAGACTTTGAAGTGCCTCCCAAGCAAGTAGTGCTTCCAGTGGTCTAACGCTTGCCTGAGAGCATAGAGTCCCCTCTCATACGTAGATGTCGCCACCTTCTCTGAAGGCATCCTAGCGGACATGAACTCTACGGGTCTATAACCATTGCCATCGTCTTGCTGCAACACTGCGCCTATACCGTATTGACTAGCATCCGTAGTAACGACAAAGGGTAAGGACGCATCGGCTACCTTAAGGACTGGGTATTCTATCAACGCCTGCTTCAGCTTCTTCATCGCAGATGTGCAGTCCTTATCCCACTTCCAGATGGTCTCCTTCCTGAGCAATCTGCAAAGGGGCGCAGCGATAGTAGAGAAGTTTCTCACGAACTTCCTATAGTAATTAGCTAAGCCCAAAAACGACCGCAACTCGGTCAGCGTGCGCGGTGTGGGCCAATCTCTAATCGCTGTGATCTTGCAGTCTTCTGGCTTGACGCCGTCTCCGTCTAAGACGTGGCCTAAATATAGAACTTGGGTCTTTGCCCAATCGCACTTCTTTGCATTGATCTTGAAGTTAGCTTCTCTCAGCTTCTCCAAGACCTGCCTGAGATGACCCTGATGTTCCTGGAGGGTCTTGCTAAACACTAAGATATCATCTAAATAGACAACAACAAATCTATCTAACCATGGCCTAAACAAATCGTTCATACAGCGCTGGAACGTCGCTGGCGCATTGGTTAATCCAAAGGGCATCACTATAAACCCGTAGTGCCCATATCTAGTCCGGAAGGCTGTCTTATACTGATCATCAGGATGCACCTCGATCTGATGATATCCGGACTTCAAATCTATCTTGGAGAAATACTTTGCCCCCTGGACTCGATCCAAGAGATCGTCTATCCTAGGCAGTGGCTCAACATTTTTCACTGTAATCGCATTCAGACCCCTATAGTCTATGCACATCCTCAGCTCTCCCTCTTTCTTGGGAACAAAGAGAACAGGCGCTCCAAAAGGAGACGAACTGGGCCTAATCCAACCCTTCTCGAGGAGCTCGTCTAATTGCTTGCGAAGCTCCTCCAACTCCCGTGGGGACATCCTATACACAGCGCCCTTAGGAGTTCTACTGCCAGGCTCTATCTCAATGCGGTGCTGGATGGGCCGCGGTACCACTCCTATCGGCGGCTCAGTTAGGTCCTTGAACTCTTCCAGCAGCTTGGCAATCGCAGGGTCCATCAGCTTTTCTTCCGTAGGCTCAGTCACCTAACATAGGCAACAAAAACCTGTTCCTCCAATTTCTCCCTTTTCACTAGTCTCGCGAATGTAGGTGCACTCAGGCAGCAATGCGCCAGGGAATTCTCTACTCCTGACACATGAAACATGCGGGCAGTCTTAGCCTCGCCTGAAGAGCTAGGGAGTCTACACTCGTACTCCTTCAGATGGAGTGTGGCCCTGGCTGCCTCTCCCCAATCCAACCCCAGGACAATATCGAATGGGAGACTGTCTTCTACGAGGAGAGTTAGGGAGTGGAGGACCTTCTCCACTTTCCCATCCTTCTCTAGGCGGAAATACGCCTGGACCCCCTCTACATAATCCTCTACAATCATCATACGGTTGTCTGCGAGGATACTAACTATGGGGTCCGCTAGCTTTTGGACCTTAAGTCCCAGCTTCAACTTCTGCAGCGCTTTTCTACTAATATAGCTGCGGGTAGCCCCTGAAATTACTAGGGCCCCTACTCTACCTCTAAAAATCTCTACATCTACCAGGATTAGCTGTCCTTTCTGTTCTTTCTTCATCTTGGCCCAGGCGGGCATCCTCTCCTTCAATTCTTCAGCCACGCCTGTGAGGGAGGTGTCTAAGGAGACCCTGACACAAGCAGTCTCTGGACAGCTGTCTAGACACCGGCCTGCAACCTCTACCATAGGCACATGTGGTGTGGGAGTTTCCTGCCGGCTAGCGCTATGTTCCCCACATGGCCTTGTGGTAGGGGCAGTTGCTACCCCTACCGGCGGCTGCCTTTTGACTCCTGCGCAGCCGTCCGGGTCTCTCTGTACTTAGGACAGTATTTGATGATATCGCCCGGGTCACCGCAGAAAATGCACTGGCCCCGGTCCAACCGTTGTTGCCATAAGCCCTGGTCCAGACCCAAACTTTCCCAAGGCCTACCATGAGGTAGCCCTGGGTGCCATCCACCTACCCTATAGGGAGACCTGTTCCTAGGAAGGTTTTGCGGGGAACCTTGACCCCTTCCTCCCGCTTGGCGGTTTCCTCCTCTGCCGCCAACCCCCTGATCGCCCTGAAATCGGCTCCCTGAGGCCCGGCCCCCTCGGCCCTGGCCTCGTCCTCCTCCTTGCGGCCTCCCTCCAGCCGCGACAACAGCGTAAGTTCTCCCCCGGCCCACGCCGCTGTCCTCGTCCTCCAACCCCCACTCAATCTGATTGTAGGGGATCTCATCCACACTACCCTCATCTAAGGTTAGGACAAGACTATCCTTAATCTTCACTTGCCCTGAGATAGTGCGGCCCTTCCATTGCTTACCCTTGTCCAAATCTTTGTGCCAGAAGGTGGAGACTGACACAGATTTTGCCTCAAAGGCCACCACTTCACGACTAAGGGAATCATAAGTGGTGGCAGGGTCTTCGCTCTTCGCGAAGAAGTGCCCGTGAAATGCTTCAGGCATTGCTCTATAGAAGAGGGCGACCAACTGAGTGTCTGTAACCCCGTGGTCAGGGACAACTACTAATTCGTCCATCGTGCACTTGAGTGCCCTGGCACTCTTCCACTTACGGGCGTGGATTGTCTGGAGTTTATCTGAGGCCTTGACACTGCGAGCAACATCTGCAAATCGCTTGCGCAGCAATTTCATAAACTCAGCGAGGGAGGTGAATGATGAATAGGCAACTGCATCATCATTGCAGTTAGCGGCGCGCACTAGGGACCTTGCAAAGCTGGCGGCCTCGTCTCTGAGCGCATGGATCGCGATCAAGACATGCTGATCCGGGGAGACCTGTTGCAGGTGCACATAGGTCTTGACGTTGGCCTCCCAGTTGTCAAAGTTCTCTTCCCTTTTCCCACTATACGAATCAGGGAATTTGACCTTGACTGGCTCCCTACGCGGACGTGGTTCCTCTTCCTTGGAAATTGTCGCCTTGACGCCCTCAATGGCGCCAACACAAAACCGCTCAGTCTTGTCGAGGCGGTGACCCACCTCGGCTCCTACAGCGCCTACCAACCCGCGAGCAAAGTCCCGAAAACCCAATCGTATTGAACGCACAGCGATATGCTGGCTCCTACTGAAGTCATATTGTTCTGCCTGAATGCGTGCTAAGCGTGCGACGTTTCGAGCTATGACCTCCATTTTCTTTGGGAGTTCAGTCTGGGCAGCTAATTGCTCTTCTATCTTTTTCACCTCTTCTAATTCTTCTGCCGCCTCCGCTGCCGCGTCCACTCTTCTCTTCTTCTCCCTCGTCACTGCCAGTTTCCACTCCATCCTCTTCTCATCTTCCATCGCCTGCCGCTTTATGACATCTCCTTCTGCTTCCCAAGCTCTCATAGCGGCTTCCTGGTCATCCTTGGGTATATACATTGCCACCTCTTCTTCTTCGCTCAGGGATAAGTTGGCGACCCACTCTGAAATCCGTTTCTCCATCTCCTCATCTCTACTGCCACTGTACTGCCCTCTCTTTCTTTGCAGTGGCGTTTCATCTTCTTCCTCTTCCTCTTCCACTTCTTTCAGCTTCTGCTCTTCTTCCTTCTTCAACCTCTCTTTCTCCCTGGCCATCTCTTCCTCTATCTTCTTCAGCTTGGCCACCTGCTCCTCCTGTAAGGCCGCCTTCTTGGCCTCCTCCTCCTTCCTCTCTCTCAGTATGGCGGCCATCTTCTCCTCCTCCTCCTTCGAATAGGGCGTGGTGGAGGTACCACCCCGGGTTCCTACTCTACACGTGAGTGTGGGCCAGAATCCCAGAGGAAAGAGGAGACGCCAGAGGGTCCCCCAGAGGGAGAACCCAACAAGCAACCCATACATCGGATAGTCATCCATTGTGGTGTCAGGTGCACGACAAGAGTCCCACTCCTCACCACTTAGACCTACCCGGACACTTAACCCACTGACTGACTCTCTAAGGACCACAGGGTAAGACCCTGTCAACTATGGTCACTAACCCAAGACTACTCTAAGGCTGTCACTACTGAACCAAAAGCTGATCTGGAGGCATTTAAGGAGATCCCCCAAACTCCGCAAGAATTCTTTAACGTCGTAGACAGGACGACGTGATCAGCTTGGTTCTTCCTGGCGATTTCAGCCCACAACTCAGCCGTTCCGGCCTACTGTGCCACACCGAGCAGCCCGCCGGTCTGTACCGGTCCTTG
>BFEA01000012.1:6054232-6066278 GCA_003427395.1 Chara braunii
GAACCGCTTGTGCCATGCTGCCTTCAGATCATCCCAGCTGATCCTGGTGTGCAAGTCCGCCGCTACCACTCCGTACTTGGACAACAAGTTGTCCAACCACGCCTGACACGCGCCCCCTGAGCGAGAGTACAAGTAGGCGTGGTGCTTGTTTTCCTTGACGTTGTGGAGCTGCAGCGTGAGTTCAAACTTGCGAAACCATGGAATCGGATCTGTCTTGATTGAGTCGTGGAAGATCTCCTGCCCATCTAACTTAGGAGCTGTCTCGCGCGGCTCCGGACTCGAGGTGGTGGCTGTAGTGCAGATCCGCTGCTGCAATTGTTGCGTCGCGGTCTGCTGTAACTGTGCGCCATCCTGGAGGGAGCCGACGYGCATCTCCAACGCGGTGAGGCGGTCGGCAGTGTTGGAAGAGCCTGCATCGGCGGCAGCGACTGGTCGCTGCTCCACCCGCTGAAGGCGGTCTTGGAGATGAGCTACCGAGTTGTCGAGAGCAAGGATCTCCGCCTGCTGTGTAATGCAGGTTGCCAGGAGATCCGTGAGATGCGAGAGGAGGAGCGCTATCTTGTTTGCGCTATCCTCCAACTGGCTATTCTCGGCCTTGCTTCGCCATTCTGCTGCCATGGTAAGTAATGCCCGCTCTACGCTGAAGCAGCGCTTCCGCATGGCTTCCGCCTGAATGAATGAATGGCTGGGCGCAGCCTCTTGCTTTATACTTCTGAGATGCGTTGGTCTGCCCTGTATCCCTTGGCCCACGGTGTGCACAGTCCCAGACGGTACTTGCTTGACTGGACCGGACTGGGTGGACTGGGACTGCTGACTGTACGTGGTGGACTGCCACCACTTGACCACTTGCCTCTGCCTAACGTAGGCTGACTCCGAAAGACCACTTCTAGAACTCTCGGTTTTGGCCTTTCGGTACTGTAGCAGCTACGACTTTGCCCTTTCAGGTAAGTAGCAGCTACGACCTTGACCCTTCGGACAGTCTACAGCTACGACATCTAGACTGTCTAGACTTCTACCCGACAGGTCAACAGTTCGAATCTCTTMYACCCTATAACCTACGAAATCCTACCTACCACTGGCGGTCCTACAGGTCGCAGGTTCAAGTCTACGGGTTGACACCGGTACTGTACACAGGTAAGATGGGGAACTAGGGATCGAGCCCTGGGATCTGCATCAGCTACTGCGAACTGGTGAATACCGTTTCAGAGATACCAGTGGATACAGTTATCTGCTCAGGAGCATAAGGCGGGAGTCAGAACCTGGGCGGCTGGGTACCATAGGGATTCTCCCGGCTAAGGACAATCTGACTTGGAACTGCCTGAACTCCTGACTCAACTTTGTGATAATGTGTAAATGCTTGCCGGTGATAAGCAACCGGACTGACACCCCCCAGAATAGAAGGGGCTTTAAACAACAACAACAAAAACAATAACAACAACAACAACAACCAACCAAGACGTGAGCTGCTGATGATTTGCAGTGGATGGTAAAGAATCTCCTAGCTCTTTGCGCAAAGCATCATTTAGAGGATCCTGGTATTCAGCACCCCACACGTCACCCCATGGGGTGACAAAAATTGGTAATCAAGGTGAGTACAAATGTAACAGGACTCTGCAGAAAGATCGTGCAAGTGAAGACAAGTCTTGACTCTCACACACGTGAGCACAACTAAATAGCACTCAAAATCTGAGAGTAAGAGTCAGGGAGGAGGAGGAGGGAGAGACTGAGAGGGACTAGACTAGAGGCATGAGAATTCCGGCAGCAAAAAATAATTCTTAAGCCAAGAACAGAACGGAGCACTTGATTCAATGATGGTTGAAAGTGCTGCTGGGCGTCAGTGTAAGTACCGCGCAAGAGTGAGGCTTGGGATGAGCAGGCCAAAGGTCCACAAGCGAGGCTTGGGATGGAGCAGGCCAAATGGATCTCTGATGTGAAAACGGCTGAAGAGCAAATCTGCAAATATATCAGCGTACCGTGGATTTGGAAGGCCCAAGGCCTGGAAAATGCCTTGGCGCAAAAACAATCCGACGGGCTGGAGGCAAAAAAACAGGTCCAAAGTTCAAGCCCTGGCATGTTACAATATCCCCCCCCAGAAGAAGGCGGTGTCCCAGCTGCCAAATATCTATTTGTGACAGTGGGATGGGTTGAACCCGGCTCAAAAGCAATCTGAACAATCAATTCTGAAAATTCTAATTCTGCAGAGAATTGTTTGTCAGCTTATTGCACTTTAAATTAACTCAGTATCCCGAAGTGCAATGAGGCCACACTTCAAACCAGCATCTCACATCCGCCCATGAGTTGGAGATTAAAGCACAAGGCGTGAGAACTCAAAATATGCAAACAACAATGATGTCCTGGCGCCCTGCCTGCCTGCCTGCCTGCCCGCCTACCCGCCCACTGGCCTACCTGCCAGCCTGCCTGCCTGCCTCCCTTGCTGCCTCCCTCGTGCCTGCCTGCCTGCTTGCCTCCCTTGCTGCCTTCCTCCTGCCTGCCTGCCTGCCTGTCTGTCTGTCTGTCCGTGTATGTATCTATCTCTTGGAATGCCTTCTGGCTACCTCCTAGCTATGGCGGCCGTCACCTGAAGACTACCAACTAACAGCCCAATTGCATGTGACTCGGTCGCAGCTAGGCGCAGCAGCACTCCTGTATGCAAGCATGTGAAATTGACTGTATGCAACATTTGGCCTCCCAGCCTCATGGCTGCTGACCCAGGTGATCCAGTACCCCTGCCTGCTTAGGCCTACCAGCCTTGACGTTTCCGGGATGCCGCGGTTTAGAATGACCGGACTAGACCTATTGGACCGACTACCTTCTTCACCCGAATACAACGTACGGTGATTATAGCTGTATTTGGGGTATCTTTCCGTCTAAATACAGCAATAATGACCATACGTTGTATTCGGGTGAAGAAGGTAGGACTTGACTGCCTAGGACCGGACTGGGCAGGACTCAACCTCCTACCCTACTGGAACGTTCTATACCTACCTACAGCTAGGACAAGGAGTATTGGTACACTGGGACCTTAGGGCTAGTGTACCAATGGTCCCGATCGTCCTAGCTGTGGCGCCCAGGACCTGGAGACTACCAACTACAACCCAACTGCACGTCACTCGGTTGCAGCTGGATGCCACAGCACTCCTGCATGCAGGCATGTGAAGACTGATGGTATGCAAAATTTGGCCTCCCAGCCTCTTGACTGCTGACCCGGTTGACCCGGTACCCCTGCCTGCTTCGGCCTACCAGCCTTTGACGTTTCGGGAATGTTCACTGCGACCCTATGCTGGGGTTTAGAAAGACCTACTGGACCGGCTAGGACTGGACTGCGTAGGACCGGACTGGACTGGACTCAACCTCCTACTTTACAAAAACCTTCTCGACCAACCTACAGCTAGGACTGGGGCCGTTATTCCCAGGTTTCGGCGGAGAGAATGAGTTACGGGACTGGGTCCTAAAAACCATGAGATCCTCACTCCCCCCAGCCCGATTTCAAGGCCCTATGACAATTTATCACTCTCTTCCTAACCTACTATTAATGCCTCGTAACTTTTTCTAATACCCAGCAGCTATCTTTGGGGCGGTCTTAAATCTTCCCATCTTTGAATTCCCTCTAGCATCTTCAGGTTCTTGGTACTAGAATCAACGGTATACTGTTTTGGGGGCCGTCCATTCCCAACTGCGCTGAGCGTGTCATGCTCTTTAATGCTGCCAATATCGTACCTCACATCCATTTCTGGTGGAATCATCGATCCTTGTCAGGGGAATCAGTAATCACTCATGTACAGTAACAACTTAGATGCATCAAAGACACGGTACGTTCACAGATGGGGTGGTACATTCATACATATGTAGGGAGTCCCGTACAAATCAAGAAATTCCAATGGGCGCCTCAGTATGCAGGTTTCTGAAAAATTCCTTCCTTCGGTTCGAACTCCTCAGACTCCACCCACACTAGTTCTCCTGCTGAGATGGCATCCTATCATTCCTATGTTCATTAGCCTGCTCAATCAACTTCTCTCGGGTGTGCCTAATGTACTCTGTAACTTTCTCAGGCTATTTTCATACATTAATGCCAATTTGAGTGTTCCTGGTGGCATTCTCTGCCCTCGATCAGAATTCAGACAGTCCCTACGGCTATGTGGCCTCCACCCTTTGTCTAGTTCATTAGGTGTTCCATCCATCATCAAATGCACAAAATATTGTAGGCACTTGCTACCTTAGGCAGAAGTTCGCCCTAGCTGATCTGATCAGATCGAATATGCCCGGTCTGACCATTAGTTCCACGGTGTTGACCTGATGATATGGTCAGATGGGTTTGGAGTATTTTCATTTACTCCTGCCACCACTTGCCCGCAAATCTTGCATCTCTATCACTATAGCTTTAATCAGTTGGTGTTCATTAGCTACCCAAAACTTGGAAATGACAAGATCTGACTTCGGCCTTCTATGTACCAGACAGCCGCCCCTCGAAGATCTCGGCTTATCTGTTTCATACAAGTATGTTGCGAATAGCCAGGCTCACCAAAGTTGGAACATTTCAGGAAGCGTGGTTCACACACTTGCCTTGGCTAGTAATGGGGTGGATTCTGCATATTTGCTCAACTGGCCGACTATTACCATAAGACTACTACCATAACCTGACCATTCCCACTTCCACTCTTGACCTTCGTGTCCATGAACTCAATTCAGACTAGTTCCCCAGTCTAGAGGGAAGGGGGAGCAGTTTCGGAAATACCAAGTGCACATCACGCTGGTACCAAGTGCACATCACGCTGGTATGTTTTGCATCCATCCGAAGTGTTCCTTGGTTTCCAAACACAGTGCTAGGGTCTCTTCGTCATTTAAATCCACTCTATTCTCACCGTTGGATATGAAAAAGATCAAGCCGTGAGTCATATGAATTCTAGGCACCTCATGCCATTTCTCCTTCATTCCTTCTATCACTTCTATCAGTATGGGGTCCTTTGCACTTGGGTCTCTTAATTTCTGCTACAAGTTCCTCCCTATATCTAAGCAGATACCTATGGCACGGAACAGATCGGCTCTGCAGGACAAGCAAGACATCAGCTATGACATTATATTTCCCCTTGACCGGTTTTAACTCAAGTCGATCGTTCAATTTCCTACGACCACCTAGCTAACTTGTGCAATAGTCAAGAGTGTGACCTAATAATTCCGGACAAATCTCCTAATAATAATTTGGGAGGCCTAGGAACGATTGCAGTTCGATGATATTTTTTGGTGTGATTAGTCCTTAGTAGCAGCTTCTTTCTTTGCTTCAGGTTGTAACCCTCCTCCATCAAGTGCATAGCCAAGGTGCAAGATCTGAAGCTTGGTCCATTCACACTTCTTCGGGTTAACCTTTTATCTTCCTTCAACTTTGGTCAAACTTATCCGTGGATGGTCTATGTGACCTTCAAGAGACTTGATAAATATCACGATGTCATCCAATTATACTAGTGGAAATATATCGAGCCAATTTCAAAACAAGTTATTGATGCATTGTTGTAAGGTAGCAGGGGTGTCTTTCAAACGGAAGGCATCAATCTGAACTCATAATGCCCATATCGCATGTGAAACGCGGTCTTATGCTGATCTTCTTCTGCTACCTTTAGTTGACGGTACCTAGACTTGAGATCTATTTTTGAAAAGGACTTGAACCCTTGTAGTCGATCCATGAGATTGTCTTTGCACGGTAATGGTTCTGTGTTCTATACGGTAACCACGTGTTGTTCCCTATAGTTGGTACGCAATTGTAACCCGCCCTCCTCCTCCGATAGGAGCAAGACTTGGACACAATACCGAGACGAGTTCTTGTACTTTTGCAGGAGACATCCTATAGATCTGGCCTTTGGAAATCTTACTATCTCAATCTAGAATTCAATCTCCCTTTCTATATCTTCAATAGGTGCTTCCTCAAGATCTGCAAATTGTTTAAGCAATGACCTGATTAAGGGTGGCACCTCTTCTTTGTTTCCTTCCAAAGTGCTAGCCTGCTCCTTTCTTTTCTGCGTAGGCTTCACGACTGCTGAGAAAACTTGGCAACCCACCTGAAAGGATTCACATGTTACCACAGTACTGCGCTGGTACCGTGCCCCATTTTCATGTACCATAGCGCCGCAGCGGAACCTTCCGGTTGGCACAGTACAGGACAAGAAAGTGATCCAATACGATAAGACTGGTAGGAATAGTAAAGGTGCCCAGTACTGTCAATACATAGGGAGTTGCCACGTATCCAGTCGCAGTTCAGTTGCAGCTCAATCCCAAGGCCCACAACACACTGAATCTCGGTTGGCCACAGCAGGGCGTGGCAGGAGGCGGTCAGAAGTCATGTAGGAGAGGCACGCAGATGCACAAAAGGTAAGGCAACACTAGGACCTGCCTCTTCTTTGATTCTGGCTTATGCGGAAGCGCTGCTGCATTACTGGGCACCAAGATCTGCGAAGCGTGAACAGTGCCTAGTGAGACGCAGTCAACAATGCTGGGCGCCATAGCTGCGAGCTTAGCGTAGCAGAGAGAGAGCGAGAACAGCGAGGACATTCAAAGACAGATTGTAGGACTTGTGGCCAGTAGTTAAGAGAGAGAGAGAGAGAGAGAGAGAGAGAGAGAGAGAGAGAGAGAGAGAGAGAGAGAGAGAGAGAGAGATGTGGTTTTTGTGTTTGCTGAGGGCAGTGACAGAGGACGTTGAGAAACCTGTGCATATCATTTCAAGTNAGAGAGAGAGAGAGAGAGAGAGAGAGAGAGAGAGAGAGAGAGAGAGAGAGAGAGAGAGAGAGAGAGAGAGAGACGCATATCTGCTTGTTGTTGTTGCTGAGGGCCATAACTGTGGACGTTGAGAAACCTGTGCATATCATTTCAAGTTGTACTTGAGTTTTGCGTGTACTCATATTGCGTGGATCTTGCTCTTGCGACTTGGATCTTGAATATGATGCCCACAAACAGTTCGAAGTAATAAAGGCAATATCTCGATCATGGCTAGTCGGACCATTCCAGTAGGCACTGGAGCAAGACTCTCATTGTCCTGCTCGCCTTGCTGCCTCGAGCATCCTACCCACCGAAGCCATTAACGATGAATATGGCCATTGCTACAAAGGATGATTGCCTTATAGCAATCATGCTGTCCTTAAACCAACACTCTACCCGACGTTGTGAAAGTCGGAGGACCGGTAGCACATGTTCATGAGGGTTACCGGTAGCATAGTGTGGAGACCCGGCAAAGGCCCCAAAATGAAAAATCCGACAAATTGCCGCCACCACTTATTTCGTGGTTAAAACAATTTTTTTTTAATTTTCAAAATATTTTTCCCGGAGAGATCACGACCAAATCTATGGACCCTCCTATTTTCAGATTTTTTTATGAATTCTTCTAAGCGTGCGAAATCGCTGAAATCAGGGTACGTTTCCCGTTGGGCCACAAGTCGTAGAGTGGCAAAAATCAAGAATGAGACAAATCGGCGCGGCATTTATTTCACTGACTAAATTTTTTTTATTTTTTTTATTTTTTTTTGGTGGAAAGATCACAACCAAATCTGCACTTCAATTTTCAGAGTTTTCAAGGCATTCTTCGGAGTGCGAAAAATAACAGAAGTTAGGGTACTTTTTCCTTTGGCCCACACGCTGGAGTGGCAAACATGAGAAATGTAACGAATTTGCACGGCATTTATTTCATGGTCTAAATTTTTTTTTTTTCCTCTGATATTTTCCCCATAAAGATCACGACCTAATCTACAGATCTCAATTTCTCATATTTTTTCCCTTATTTTTCTGAGCGCGAAAAATCGCCAGAGTTGGCCAGTGAAAATTGCGGGACTGGACCCGCCTGCGCCTCCTGGTCGGCGCCCCCCCTAAAGACCTGCTCTGCCACTCTTTCGGTGGCGGGTAGAGTGGTGGTTTAAGCTCAACCGGTAGGGTTGCCCCCTGGCATGCCGATGCCCCAAGCATGACACCCACACGCTTGTTGCTTTCAGAATGCAAAGCAGGCTTCGCTGCATGGACCAGAACAAAGGGTGCTTCGCAGAGACTTGAACACACCACTGCTAGAAGAGAAAGTCGGGCATCAAATATCTGGGGTGGTACGACCTCTTGCTGCAAGGACCAGAAGGGATGCTTCACAGAGATTCAAGCGCGCCACTGCTGGAGAAGAGGGTCCGATGTCAAATTTCAGGGGTGGTGTTGCCTCTCGCTGAGTTGCAACAGGAGGCACATACCGACCGTGGACCATCTACGATAGAAGAGTCATTGCCTGAACTACCAATGCCACCCCCACGACAAGATCAAGACGCGGAGAGTGGAGCAAGCTCACCAACTGCTGGGCAAGAGCAAGAAGAGGCCTAGATCACACAAAGGATAAGCTCTGAAGTATGAGCTGGATATGTGCCGAGCCCTTGCCAGTTATCCATTGTGGACCACCTGTGAGCATCTGGAAGGTAGCGGCCTGTGTGGTCACCCTCTCCTTATCTTTGTGCTCACTCTCCAGATCAGCTTCTAGCCTCTACAACCCCTTACAGAGCTTATGTCCTTTAGTCCGCAGCAGATTGAGTTCCGATCGTCTTCCAGAGCTATGTTGTCAAGCATACACGTACGGGGCCTTTCAGTACGTAACGTACGGATATTATACGTATGGAACCTCGAACGTGGCCACGTATGTTGTCTGCCCACATATGTTTTCTATGTAGCTCGTCCAAAAAAACAAGAACGAATGAAGAAGAAAGAGAAGATAAACACCAGTTGGACCAATGTCATCTCACCTCCATCCTCTCACCCCTCGTACCATCCTCCAACATCGTTTTTTTTTTTTTTTTTTTTTTTTTTTCACAGCCTCCAACATCGTATTTACTCCCCCTTACTGCCAGCATCATAAAGAGCCATGCTTTGACCTCCACCCCCTTACCACCTCGGTATGGCATCTGGCTACGGCGGAACATCCAACCCAACCTCAGATGTTCAGAGAACAATGCAAATGCTGCCATGCCCTCTCCAACAACAGCCGAATGAAGTCCATAACTCACCGTTACCCCTTCAGGCACCTTCCAGATGCAGTGCCAAGTCCACCATAGCCAAACTGAGTCTCCTTCCCGGTTCCCACCTCCTTCCTCCTCCTAACTCTACTCCATTGTATTTCATTTGCTGCAATGCGCAGTCCGCTCATTTCCCCAGCAGGACCAGTGTCGCCTTCTACCCCTCTACCCACTTGGGTGCACTACTGGTAGGCCTACCCGTTGCTCCCTCCTTTTGCCCGCAACATCATTGCAGACTGAAATCTGGCTATAGGCCATGAACCTGGACTACTTACCTGCCTACACTCAGGCACCCGACCATCATTACCTACAGGTAAGCTACAGGACCCTTCCAGGCCCAACCGAATCACTGGAAACTTCCTTCTGGATCCCTATCAAATTCTACTTATGTCCCTGTGCTACCCCCAGTATGTCCTACTGTTCCACATTACAACCTAGTCCCTGTCCGAGGCACAGCCACAGACACATGACCAGCACAGTTAACACACAGGCCCAAACTTGGACTCAGGCAGCCACACGGCACATGCACATTAGTTATAGATCACATGCAGGCTTTAGCAAACACAGTACATCACAGCGAACAGACCCAGACTCGGACTCTCAGAAACAGATAGAATTTACTCAGAGAAGTTACGGTCCGCAAATGGCATTTTGTTGACATGACGCAATGGTAGGGTCCTGTGATGCTCCAGATGATATGGCAAAGGATTCTCTTGTGCAGCTTTGTAAGGTCTTGGTCAATCTGCTCCTCACAGAAAGACAGCACGTGAGCAATGGACTACTATGGCCGGCAATGCGATGAGAGGAGTGGGAGGAAGCAGGCCAGAGAAATGCCTGCTCGAATACCAGTGCATAGCACAGGTCAAAGAGGACGTGCAAGGGAAGGAGAGGCTTGACTTTCACACACACGAACTTAACAGCATTCGGAATCTGAGAGTTAGATGGACGGAGGAGAAGCAGAGAGAGACCGAAATGGACTTAAGACTTCACGCGTGAAGATTTCAGCAGCGTATCTTGAACCAAGAATAGAACACAGCAGCTGATTCGGTGATAAGTGAGCAGTGCTGCTGGCTTATGTAGAAGGAGAGAGAGACCAGAATGGACTTAGACTTCACGCGTGAAGATTTCAGCAGCATATAAAGCATTCTTGAATCAAGAATAGAACACAACATTTGATTCGGTGATTAGTGAACAGTGCTGCTGGCTGGCAGCATAAGTACTGTGGCTGAGTGAGGCTTGGGTCTCAACGGGCCCAAGCTGAACTGCTGGTCTCAAAGAGTTCAAAAACTGAAAAGGGAACCCCTGTGCAAGATGGGTGAGGGTCAAATCTGCAAGAATATTGCGGTACAGGGTATTTGGAACAAAAGGCCCACAGTGTGAAAAATGCCTTGGTAGAAAAACATTCCGTCCAGGGTTTGAGCCCTGGCATGCTACAATCATCATAAGAAAAAAATGGCAATTTTCATGGTGGAGTAACATTGACGTACCATGCTATGAGCAAGTTGCGTTGCTGCTTTCAAGTCGTTTATTGCACCTGTGGTGACCTGGCAGATGAGTGCAAACAAAACAAACAAAAGCAGAAAAAGATGGTCAGGTGTATGGCTTGCTAAGAACTCTAGCTACCAACAGCCAGAAGTCAGAGATTGACTCGAAATATAGTAATGTAGCTGGAGTTCACATATCACAGATCAACTACATCAAGAATTTGGGCGCAGCAACACTTCGCCCGTACAACCCTTCTACTCCATCTGCTCAAGCTACACGTGTAACTGTTGATAAACAGACAACGAGTTGAGTTTGAATCATGGATACGATCCGGACATCCGGGCTGCCGCCCAGACAGTCTGGATTCAGTCCGGACTCCACATGTCCGGTCCGGATCTGCCTAATTAAAAAAAAAAAAAAAAAAAAAAAAGGTCCAGGACCCTTCCCCAAGTTTGGTTCAAAAGTTGATTTACAGGCCCGTTTTTGTTTTTTCGGGGGGTTCAGACATGGTCCATCTCTATAATAATTTATTAATTATTAAATTTTAATAAGTTTTTTAAAATTTTTTAAGTTTTTTTTGAGTTTTTAAAACTTTTTTAATACCCAAGAGGAGAAGAAGAAGAGTCCCCGTCAATCATGCAGGACGTGTCTTCCTGCCCACTTCCTCCTCGGGCATTTCCCCCCCGGTCACCACCTCAGCAATGCAGTCTCTCTCTGACATTCTCTGACAGATACACTGTGCAGGTCACAGCAGGTGCCCATCCTCCATCCACATCAGCAACCAGTTAGGGAGGATGGCGCTGGTCTTCCTCACCTTCGTGAAGAGGAGCAGCAGATCACACACAACGTCACCAGGTAAGTCCAGGTAAGCTTCCCCTCAAACCCTATCCAGTCTCACAGTCTCGATCTTCCTCCTCCTTGCCCAACCTCAACACCAATGTCTATACCTAAAACGGCAATGGCCGCTCCAGACGCCGGCGCCCACCCAGCCGCACTGGCGCCAGCATAAACTCCAGCAGCCTCACAATATCGTACTAGCATCAAGCCAGCGCAAGGGAGAATGCCTTCCCCAGCGTCCGACTCTTCTTTCGTAGCGTTGACTTGGTGTGGACTGGCGTGGACCAATCTCCCTCTGACAGTGTTGATGCTCAGATTGCCACCTTGCAGTAGAGGTACCTTTTCCCAGTCGGAACTGGAATCTTCCCGATCCCTGCAAAAAAACAATGATGTGCATCTGATTGACGGCCACGGCTGGCCAACGGGTTGACTTTGACTTAGGGCCTACAATCCCGTGCTGGGGTTGACATTGATTTTCCAAGAGTCAGCTGTCTCACATTGAGGTACTGGACACAGCTTTTGACTCGGACCCTGGTACCCCTTGACCCTCGGGACTTTTTCAGACATTTCTCAGGCTTGGGAGTTGACTTTTGAACCCTGTTTCTAGCCTTTGACCAAAAGTGACGACTCTTGCTCACATCTGTGCGGCTCTGAACTGAGTTTATTACAGAGGTTGTAAGAGAGAGAGAGAGAGAGAGAGAGAGAGAGAG
>BFEA01000012.1:6073791-6094180 GCA_003427395.1 Chara braunii
CCCAACATCCCCCCTATCTCTATCCTACTTCTAACTAACATCCCGAGCAGCAGGGAAGCATGGTTCACCCTACTCAGGAAGCTGGCACTGTGGGTGATATGGAAACGCAGATGCACTCAGACAATCGACGGAACAGAGGTGACAAGTGGTCACTACTGCTGAGCATGGCAGAGACGGAAATCAGGAGCAGATGGCGGAGAATAGCAAACTCTATGAATCAGAGGTCATCCCTATTAAGAGAATAGCAGAAAGTTATGAATAGCACGGACACCCTTGTGATGCCCTACGCCCTCTATTGAGGTAAAGTCGAAGAATGGGAGGATCAAGCAGTTGAAGACATCTCTTTCTACTTAAACGATGAGGGAAAGAGCACTTGAGTTGGTGAAAGACCAAAAGTTCATCGAGTACATGATTTATTTGCACGGATTTGATGAAAAGTTGCACAGCACGTCTTCATCCATCGAGACTGTAGACCGGGCTAGGAGGATTGTCAGTGGCCAGCAATGAGTTATTCCGATTCTTAGGCCCAACCCATTCATTTAACCCTGGCAATCAACTATGGGAGAGTCAGCTTGAAGCCATGATAAAACTTTTTTCCCATCGACACTGCAGATCTAATTGAGAATTCAGTCCAGAATGAGGAGGAAATATGAAAGAAGAATGTTTCGAGGGTGACATGCAACACACAGCAAGAGAAATCAGATAAATGGGAAGGCACTGAGACTGACTACAAAACAATTTTCAAAGATCAAATGAGAAAGAGAACACCGAGTACTATCAAGAAACAAACCATAATCAAGTATACAGTGTATTATAAGAATCAAAGCAGTGAGACAATCAGCACAGCTACATCATTCGAGACAGACAAGCAGTCAGAGAGATCATCAAAATCAGCGATAATTGTCTTTCACATGAGCACAGTTTAGTTATTTCTGGGTCGAAGAGTCAGTCTTGATCAGTCTCCTCAACATGATTGCTTCCAAGGATGCTTTCCATCACCAGTACGCCAGTGCAGTTGGTTTCAGACAAGAAGATTTGTCAATCTTCGTGGTCCTCACTGAATTTGCAGAGGGAACAATCCAAGATCTGAGGATCTATGTGAAGAAGGGGAAAGAGACTCATGAGCATTTTGACTCAATTTGGGTTACAACAGCCTGGTATGTTGAAGAGAGAGCCCGGGTGCTTAGGGGAGTGCAAAGCTGATTCATAGTTTTGACCCTAAGTTATACTCTGGCTACCCTAGGCCTCTGGTCCCTTTCTATCTCATCGATGGTTCTTACTGGGGTGATCTGGTTGACCTGGCCAAAAGGTATGTCTCACCAGCAGAGATTGATTATGAGGCAGTGACAGAGCCATCAAAGTTCCGACATCTCAGACGAGGGATCTTCTCCAGGCCATATCTTCCTACTTTATCTGTCATGCTTGATTTTCTAATATTTGGCCTTGGCTGGGCATATTCAGAACTCAAGGGCTTTAGGTGACTCTATATTACTAGACCACAATCTCAGGAAGTACATAGACGTGGCTCAAGGCACAAGAGACGCATGATCAAACCAGAGACTGAGGATGGGACCTGAGAGGAGAGTGAGGACTTTTGATGAGTGCTAGACATGTCTTTTCACTTGTACCTTCTAAGATTATTATGATTTCTCACCTTCCCTCATTCATCTTGTCTTTGCATGAGTAACGTCGGTCTTGATCGTGTTTCATTGGCATTGTTTGAAGATACGCTCCTTGCTGATCTTGTCACTGTTCTCAACCCCTTAAAATATGACAATCATGATATGCTATGAATTTTATTTAAATTTATTAATTCAGATGTTCCGAATCACAATTAAAGATTCCTAACACCGGGCACCGAGCTATCACCGCAATGGGTGGAGTATGTCACTGTCATCCGGCACAAATGGAAGCGTTTCGAGGTGGAGTGGAGGGGGATAATCTTGGAGGAAGGAGTGGCATTCATGTGGGTGTAAGGTGTTGTGGGGAGGAACGAGATTCAATAGGAGGACCGAGGAGGACTTGTCCACTTTGACGGTTACAATGAAGGTGTATTTTTCAAAGGAAGGGTGACGCATGCTATAGGAGTCCACCTGGCAAACAGGCTCAAACTTACACAGACGTTAAGGACCGCACACAGTGAACTGATCCGACTAGCCCATGAAATCCAGGGGGAACGGAACATGCGTTTGGAAGAGAGGGTAAAGGCAGATAGGAAAAGGTTTGATGCCTTGTCTGCAAGATTGTGCTGTCGACTCCCATGGTTCATGGTAGATTTCGTTTTGAGAGTCTTGCAAGGGCTAGGGAGATTATGCAATGGGTGTATGAGTAGGTGCTTCACTATCATTCCTTTGTCCTTTACGTCTTTTACGACGTACCTGTAAGGCATGGGGCGTTTTGGGGAGGTAGAGATCGAAGCTATTTGGCAGGGGTAGCGCAACTATTCGAGAATCCTGCGGAATGAATAACGTGAGAAAACTGAGAAAAGATACGTGAAGTTGTAAACCAGGATGACCGTTTGTTTGTCGCTACTCAAGGATGACTGCTCTGGTGCACGCGCATCGCGAGACTTACGTAATGATCCGAGGAGGGAAAGTGCAGAAATTCATCGGGTGGGAAGGACCCTTACGCGTACAGGCAAGTGAAAAAATCTGGAGTGATATAACATTAGTTAAGTTTATGAGCAGGGATCAATGTCGACCATTGACGGGACTACCTTATTACAGGTATGTGTTCCTGGATGAGACCTATGAGGAGGTGGCAAGCTATCCTTTCTACCTGTCACTATGGGTCACCAAGCCAAATGTGGCAAGTGTGATTGTCGAAGGAATCTGCTTCAGTTAAGAGCAGTCGAGCATGTGACCATCCTGCGCCTTGCGGGACCCCAGATGTTGGAGGCTGCCCGAGTCAAGACCGAATTACTATACTGGTTCGGTAAGGTTATCTTGGCCTTTGGTAAGTTGTTTATAGCTAGGTTCAAGGTCAGGATAGCCCATAAATGGAGGGTCGGCTTGAGAGGGCAGATACGGGTTGGCAGAACAGAGGCACAGTGGGCTACCTTGATGAGTGGGATGCCTGGGGATTTAGGGCATGAGACGACCGACCTGATGAGTCATGCTGCGTTGATTAGGATTCGTCGCGGGTGCCCTTAGCCGAGGTACCGATGAGGTATTGTAGTCCCGGAATGCGGCCGACCCCCGAGGAATTCCTGGGACACGGAAATAACCCGTTGCCTATGCAGCCGGCCGAGAGACCTCCCATGACTCCCATTTTCCAGTGTTTTCAGTTGGGGGGTTGGAGGCAAGGGAAGAGGGGGAATAAATGGGGGACTGCTGTGGCAGAATAGCCACTTGGCGATCCAACAGCCCAGTGGATAGCTGCAAAAAGCCAGCATCAGGAAGTAGACCGCACGAGGGAAGGGTGCAGGGAAGTGGAATCGATCCCACATGTCTTCGTGCAGTGTGGAGTGGTGAAGAGCTTTTGGCAATGGTGGGCCTCAGCAACGAAGGAGAACTCCCGGCTGGCGGTGAGAGAGGATAACCTGGCGTAAATACGTGATGGACGTAACGAGAGCAGCCCCGCTGTGGGCAATATGGACGTTGAGGAACAAACGCGTCTTTCAAAGATAGTTGTATACCATGCAGGTGCTGAGAAGCAGGGCACTCGGAAGCCTTCGCATGGCCGTAATGACGGACCTGCAGAGGGCCAGGAGGAATTCAAGGGCGGTGGGGGAATTTGGCTTTTGGAGGAGATGGGAACAGTACCCGCAGCTGGTTCACAAAAATGCCACCGAGGGGCACATGGAATTTGGGCCATTTATGCAACAGTATGTGGAAGCGGAGACTACCCACTGAGGTTAGGAGAAGGGAGTAGTATTGGAGATAACTAACGGGGGATAGGTGAGGGGGCTCCTTAGAGAGGAGAAGGTTAGTCCAAGAGAAGGATAAGGGGAAGGGGTTAGTGGTAGCGCGAGGCAGGGCTGGTGAAGAGTAGGGCATAGATGCAGAAAAAGAAGGAAGATTGACTTGAGGGCGAGATATCAAGATAAGAGGAGATGACAGGTGAAAGAGGGAGGAAGGTAGGAGTGAATGGAATCGGAACTAAGTAGGAGCAAGGTGTGAGTTATGCACGGTATACACACATATAACGGAGGAACTAGGAGGAAGGGAGCAGTCGTTGGGCGTACAAAGCAGAGGTGCATGTTGTGGAGAAGTGTGAAGTTGGGAACAGGCGGTAGACTGCAGGTGCATGATGGGGTCTACCCCCCCCCGGGTACACCAGGCTCCATAGTGTGCGTCTGGTTACTGTGAGGAAGTTTCCCGGCCACTATGGGATTGGAGCTCGGGGCTGGGGAGTGGAGCCCCACCATGCCCCTGCAACCCCCCCCGATAGGTGTCTAGGGCCGTGGGGGAAAGACTAACTCTCTATGTCTCTCCCTTGCTTGAACTCACGCTTGCCGGTAACAAGTAACCAGACTGCCGCCCCCCAGAAAAGAAGGGGCCCCTTTGGGAAAAAAAAAGAAAAAAAAAAAGGGTTTAAAGTTTAAACTTGGAAGGGGTAGGCCTGAGTTTGATGTCCTCCATTTTTCTTTTTCTATCTTCGAACCTCAGCCAAACGCTGTCTGCATTGCAATACTACACATCATACTGTTTTTCAACATTTTTTTATTTTTTTTAATTATTTTTTTTTTTTTGCTATGGGGCTGCCGGGAACATGCCCTGCACCTGGCCAGTACCCCGCCTGGAACCTGAACTGGCCAGGCATTCCGGGCAGCCATGGGGTTTCAAAGGGTTTAAAGAGGTATGCCTTAGTTTGACGTCTTTTCTTTTTCCTTATGCATCTTCAATTTCATAAGGAATTCTGATGTGACCCTCGGCCTAAAAAGTTGTTGACATTGCAATTCTACACACCATATTGTTTTCCAAGAATGGTTTTAGTTTCTTTTGTTTTTGTTTTTGTTTTTGCTTTTGTTTTTGTTTTTGTTTTTGTTTTTGTGCTACGGCTTCCCAGAATCTGGCCAGCACCTGGCCAGGACCTTACCCGGCCAGACATTCCAGGCAGCCAGAGGCAGCCCAGGCCCCCAGAAACGTACACATTTTTAGTTTTATTCAAATTTATTGTGCTTAAATGACTGTTGACACACTGCACAGGCACAAGTGTAAGGGTGGTGCTTACAGATCTTACCATCACTGTCATTCCTAACGAATTGCCTCTTGGTACGATCGTCGCTTTAGCAGGTGGTTGTGCACCCTTTGTGTTGAATGCAACAACTGCATGACCACTCTCATGGTATGCTGTCAACTGATAGAAAGAGCCAGCCCCAAACACCAAGGAACCCCCATTCAAAACCATTTGCCAAAACAAATAAACAACCACAAGGGTTAGGAACAAGAAGTCCATTTTAATAGCCCAGACCTTAACGAGGTCAGGATGCAGTGAATGAAACTCAAAGACAAGGAACTCAAGGTTGCCAGGGAAGGAATCATATTCAGTGAAAGATACAAGCCACATGCTGGCTTTGAGCATGTGGCCACAACACCAGCGGCATCCATGCACACTAATGATGCCTGACCAGACGTCTGCAGCTATTCTATTCACAAGCCATATCCATGCACCTAGTGATGCATGCTCATCTGAAGATGAGCAATGCACAGATCCGGAGCACCAATGTGCTGAGTAGGACTCAGGACAAACAATGCGATCGGAAATAAACAATGTGCATCTAGAAAGAAAACGATATCATGCAGTGTAGCACAGCGGAAGGCTCAAAGCTATCACCTGACTGGTGAGATTCAGACTCGACTCACACAGACATCATCAGCCGGGATGGAAAACATACATGGAAGAAAAATCCCTCCTTGCGCTTACACATGGGGAGAACACCACGCATGATGAAGGTGGGGAGGATACAAAGGAGGAAGAAGGGGGAGAAGACAAGGGAATAACTCACGATAGCCCAAAAATAGTCTCCACTGTCAATTGTCCAATAATCATCTCTCCCAGAATGTCGGATCAGATCCTGGGTGCTCATACGCCCAAAATAGTCACTGCCGCACTCCCAATACCTCCTACTCCCCTAACTGCTACTCGAGTGCAGCTCAAATCAAACTGGCACTCCAAACATACAATTTCCAAAATAGCCCAAATATAGACTGGGGGAAAAGGAATACCGCTGCATGATCCTTGAACTTGTAATAGATCGTCAGAGCCACAGACCATGCAACCCGGAAAAATAACAATGGAACTCGGCAAACCTCTAGGCTAGAACCTGGGATGTGGAGAAAGCTCCATGAGAGGCAGCCTAAGCTACATAATGTTCAGAAACAAGAAAAACATATGTTCGATATTGGATCCCAAGTATCAGTAAGAATGAGGGAAAATCATAACTAATCATTGCAATGAAAGGAAATACAATCCTGAAAGACCTGGAGGCCAACGGTCTCAGAGCTGAACGAGCAACAGCTATGTCACAGGATGAAGTCGTGTTCGCTGAGCCACATGCAATGGGATGGTCTCAGCGCCAGGGTGAATGCAGACTAACGAGCTTTGTCCTTGGCAAGTCTTCGAGTCTCGTAGTCGGAGAAGATGAGAGGTGCAGATGCCTGTAAGTCTGCGCGGGAGATCCAACGAGTGTCATCCGGGTCACATTGCTTGAAAGTGACTTGGTATTGCATTGGCTTGTTGCCAAGACCCAAAACTCCTAGGGGAAGTCACAGACAACAATGGGATCGGTCAACAAGGTAGAGGGATGGGTGTGACGAAACAAAACCAAAGGCCCCAACTTATCAACCATCAAGACGGGTAATGCTTGAATACAGGGTCGACCGGCGAAGGGGAGCCTGGATCAGAATAATATGCCTGTAATGACCTGCAAAATCACAGACTGAGAACTATGCTGATTTCTGAGTTTTTCCACTGGAATGTATGCTTTGCTGAGATTCCTGCGTTCTGCTGAGTTTTCTAAGTCTGTGTGTGTGCGTGCTTGCTGATCCGTGCGCCTGTCTGAGTGCACGTCTGCCTAAGTGTGTGTGTGGCCCGACAGGGCACTTGTGTGTTGTGAGGCCCGCACGGCCAGTACTTACCTTGGCTGTGACTTTGAGGGTAGCAGCAGGGAAAACACTCATTCAATGGTATTATTATTATTTGGTGGAGAATAACATTGGTGGAGATAGAGAGGAGGAGAGTGGAGAGAAAAGTGGGATTTGTCATTGGTCTTGCTGGTGAATATCTTCTTCTTCTTCTTCTTCTTCTTCTTTCTTCTTCTTCTTTCTTCTTCTTCTTTCTCTTTGCAAGTGCTTTCATTTCTTTCGCAATTGGGTGGCATTGTATTTCCTTGTGAATTCACACTTCCGAAATAGCCAGGATCGTAACATACCTCTCCAAAGGCAAAGCCGGCAAAAGGGGTGGGATGCGATGGGCAAGGGGAGCAATGCACATGACTCGCCGAACAGGCAGGGAGCTAGACTGCGGAAATGGGAATGCCAGGATAACACTACCACCCATATGCCTACACGCCCAAATCAGGAGAACTAGCTGAATGCAATGCACGGGATGCAACACATAGAGCGCATATACACAGTAGTCTAGTATACAACATCATAACATGAGGTAGTCATGACCAAAATAGATGCGACTGATGAAGGTGCTGAAGTCGCTACAATAGCGGAGTCGTGGAAGTCGAAGTTGACATCAGACTGAGTTCAAAACATTGACGCCCTAATGCTGAAGGAGTACCTGTATGTGTGAGTCATTGTGAGGGGAGGCGAGGAGGGTATTGAGTCGGTCATCATAACGCGCTTGTCGACAACGAAAGCCTTGTGGATCTGAGCTAGCATCCAATGCAACTAAAAAACGGGCCTCTAAAGGGGAAGGCATGTTTGCAGCAGATCCCGAGTTTGGAGGGGAGTGGTAGTGTCAGTTGGTTGAGCGCGAGAGACATCTCAGCACCGTGAGCACAGTCATATGCATGCAGAAAACCCATGGCATCCCAAGTAGCCTTGCTATTACGATAACCCTTCCAACGCATAAGATACTCAAGGTGCGAAGGGGTGTCATCGGTAACTAGATAAGATACAATGTCGATGACGACGAGCTCCTCGTGACCAGATCCTGAGTTCGGAGGGAAGTAGTAGTATCACTTGGCTGAGCACGGGCAGAGCACGAGCAGACATCTCAGCATGGTGAGCACAGTCGTACGCACACAGAAAACCCATGGCATCCCAATTACCCTTCCTATTAGGATAACCCTTCCAACGTATAAGATGCTAAGGTGCAGAGGGGTGCCATCGATAACTAGATGAGATACGATGTCGATGACGACAAGACCGTCCACTATGATCAGTGGAGGGCATCCATAAAGACATCCAAACAATTGCTCGGACAGTCTGCAGTAAGGGTGCAGCAAGGAGACGTGATAAACATGGTATATGTGGACCTTGACTGAGATAATCAAGCAGCTTCGCACACATAACCTGATAGGATGATATGCAGTATTAGGACTCACGGCCTGACGATATGACATGCCCCGAGGGAGCAATGTCGAAGCTTGCAAAGCAAATCTATTTTGAGCTGCAAGTGGGGAGTGTCGACAAACACCTCATCATCGACTTCGAGTGAATGATCTCTTCTCAAGTGGTTGGCTTGAGAGGCCAGGATGGTCCAGTCGACGACTATACTCCAGCATGTGCGATCCAAAGTAGTGTTCATGATGACGATCAACTCATTCAGCATGGGGTAAAGAGTATTGGGATGAATCCGCACTGGCCGAAGGAAATCCGTGAGCACGCGAGGTTGATAGCTGAGGTCACAAAAGGCAACATCCCCGTGCTATAACGTGGTTGCAGGTGATCTCCATCTGCCATGACTAGGCGTGATCAATGAGAAACTTTCATAATGTTGTCGAGAGTTTTGTTAACGACTTCCATCTGGCCATCCGTTTGAGGATGTTAGGATGATGAGAAGCGGAGATGGAGTGTCACCAACATGTGTTGGTAAAGAGAGGGTCACAGTTGGACATGATACTCTTAGGGAGGCGGTGGAAAACGACAACTCACTTGAAGAGGCAGTTGGCGATTGTACAAGCGTTACTAGCGTAGCTGCATGGGGGGATAAAATGTGCCCACTTCATGAGCCAATCGATGACGATCAGGATAGCATCCTATGAAGTCCATACATATGAACTGTCAACATTAAGTCAATACAGGAAGAGGCTGCAATAACCCATATGAACGGTGGCTCCACTCTTCACCTCTTGGCAAGTGCTACACTAGCAGATGTTTGTCAAGTCAACGGCCCCCCCGCAAGAGTTTCTTCTCTGTTTCTTTTCTTGCACCATTTGTTCCTTCCCTTTCATAGCATTCGTCAAAGTGGCCAGCTCTACTTCCATTTCCTCTTTCTCTCTAACGAGTCCAGCGCTGCTGCCACTTTCGCCATGTGACCAAGTACGGTGTTAAGAATAAATGTCATTTCAAAAAATCCGCCTTTGCAGATTGCATCCTAGATCCAAGTTACAAAAGCAAGAGTCACAGAGAACTTGATTACAACTTGAAATGATATACACAGGTTTCTAAAGGTCCGCTGCCATGGCCGACAACAACAAAGACGAAAGGGTAGTTTCTCGCTCTCTCTCTCACCCATGACCAGTACTACTGTTGCACCTACACACACAGTGCACAAGCCCTCTCAAAATGTCCTCACCCTACCCTCTTGCAGTTGTGGCACCCTGTGCAGTTGGCTAATTGCTCACTTGGCACTGTTCATCTAGCCAGGACCTTAGCTGGGTAACACAACAGTGCTTCTGCCCTAGATCGAAGAAAGAGGCATCTCCTGACCGCTAGGTTGCCTTTGTCTTGTGTGGGGGTGCTGCCTATCAAGCCCTGCTGCGGTCGACAAAGATTTGGACTATCGTGGGCCTTCCCTGGGACTGAGCAGTGACGTTAACCCCGGGACTGGACATGGGGTAACTCCCTATGGAGTCTGGACTAACTTCTAGGGACATCTAGTGTCCTTGGGCCTTATCCTACTAGATCTCTATTCTATCGGCTACAATATCTGTGAGGTAACTCCCTATGGACTGACTTCTAGGGACATCTAGTGTCCTTGGGCCTTATCCTACTAGATCTCTATTCCATCTAGTGTCCTTGGGACTGAGCAGTGATGTTAACCCCGGGAACAGTGAGTTGTCACCTGTCACCCTTAGGTGACAACTTCCCGATCAATGGTCTAGATCTACATGACGTTCAGATCGGTAAGTTGCATAAAGGGTGTGGCTTCCACACTTTATATGCAGCTCATTAGGCGTCAGGTAAGTTGTCAAATGCACCAAATCTTTATAAGCACTTGCTACCTTAGGGAGGTGCTCATCCCAATCTGCCTGATCGGGTCTAATGTACGTACGAAGAGTTTGCTGCAAAATGTTGTTCATCTGTTCTGTTCCGCCGTTCACCTCAGATGTCTACCGGGCTGTTGACCAGGCTCTTCCTCTCTTCCTCCTCCTCCTCCTCCTCCTCCTCTTCCGCTTCTTTTTTTTATGTTTTTTTCAAATTTGGTGCTAATAACTTAGTATTACTGCATAACCACCTGCAATCAAGGAACACAAGCATATCGAAGGGTCAAAAGTGAAAACAAAAAAATCCTCGTTCAATTTCATTGCGCGAGCAAAATATTTCAAATTTAACAAAAAGTCAGTTTTATTTGGAACATTTTTCTATTTATGTGTGCTATAGTATACTCGCACTTGGACTTTTTTTATCTATTTCCTCCAGGATGAGCTGTAAACGCGGTAAGATACATTTAAGGTAGTGCCAATGTGAGTACGTCGTCATCCTTTCACAAGGGCCGTGCTAATCTACACTATATCGTTCCAGTACCGGTTGTCGGAGCAGACACCCTTACAAGGGTATCTACTCGGGGTTTTTCAATGTTGGACGCAGACACCCTTAAAAAGGTATCTACTCAGGATTTTTCAATGTTGGACGTTGTCTGACCTTTTCGTTGAATTGAAGGACTTGAAGAGACTGACATTTGTCAAAAGTTCATTCAGACTAACCTATGATCGAGAGACTGAAAGTTTTTTGAACTTCAGACGCTTGCATCGTCCGAAAGTAATGGCGGTAGTTGGCAGTTTCTAGCGAGCCGCGAAGAGGAACGGATGTGGAAATGCTAAAATTACACGTATCCTACTTAAAATAATGGTGCACGGCTGCTAAGCCGCACGATTCAAAGTCTAAGTAGGCTAAAAAGAGGGACGCGTCGGATATGGGGCCGCTGCCCGGGAGGAATAGGAGGCCTACTTTTTTCCGGAACGCGGGATTTGACTCCGTCCGGGGCCCGAAGTCGGATTTGCGGCTAAAGGGGTGGCTTATCGGGCCCACCGGGCTAAGCCCCAGCCCGTTAGATGGCGGGGCGATGACCATTTGGCTAGGTAAGGCAGATTGGGGCTGCCTAGTCCCAAAGTTGGGTGACCTACTGGCAGCAACTCCTCAAATAGAAGAGTTGCGGGTCTAGCTTCCGTGAAAAGGAGCTGGCCCAGTAGGTTACAACATCAAGCTATCACCCAATAGGTGCCGGCACTGCTGAGATCGAGTCCAGTGGCGCCCTACCAGGCTAGTTCTTTTTGGAGTCGGCCATGGGGATGGGGCGGTCTGGGCGCGACCGATCTTGGTCATGCGATCGGCAGGATCGTGCGGCCAGAATCAGCCGCACAGAGCTGCATGGCCCCTGCCCAAGGTTGACATGCATAAATCGAGAAATAGTAAAAAAAAAAAAAAAATTTCCTTCTATCCCAAGGGGATCGAACCCGGGTCTGTATTTCACAGTTCGTGGGTTCCCCACGAACCCGATAGGACCATTGGCACAAGCCAACGGGGATTAAAGTAAAAAAAAAAAGAAAAGAAAACTAAATCTAAATTACAAACGAAGTGCCAGACGGCGCAGTCTGAAGTGACAGGGGCATTTTGAGTTCCCAATGCACCTGACAGTGCCCGTTTTAAACGGGCGACCATTTTTTAAAGGTAAGTTCTTTTCCCTTTTTTTTTTTTTTTTTTTCTTCTTGGGATTTTCTTAAGTTTCTTTTAAAATTCACTTTAGATTTTTTCAGATTCTTTCTTCTTTTAGATTCCCTCTCCCATTCCCTTCTCGTTGTGAGTGCCCGTTCATTTGGACGAACATGCCTTTTTTCCCTCGTTCTGCTTCCACCGATAGGATGAGCAAAATCAAATGAATCTACCGTTAGAACATGGAAATCTACACTACTACATGTGTGTGTGTGTGTGTGTGTGTGTGTGTGTGTGTGTGTGTGTGTGTGTGTGAGAGAGAGAGAGAGAGAGAGAGAGAGAGAGAGAGAGAGAGAGAGAGAGAGAGAGAGAGAGGGATCTTATATGGCGATTGGCTTCTGCTACTTCCATCATTAGGAGGAGCATCGCGGCGGCCAACAGGTAAGTCTCCAACCTGGCGCTGGCCTCCTGCTACTTCCATCGATAGGAAGATCAAAATCGAATGAATCTACCGCTAGAGCATGGAAATATGCACTACCACATTTTTTTTGTCCCCCCTCCTGTCCCTATCTCAAAAGGCATGTGCCCGTTCACTTAGTGAACGGGCTGGAGATCGTTGCCTGCCGCCATTGGCGCCCGGGTACGAGCGTGCAGGGCGGGGGGAAAAAGACCCTGATGAGCTTGACTCTAAGTTAACTCTCTGAAATGACTTGGCTGGGAGGGAGGCTGCTCGTTTCGAAAAACGAGTTGTGCCTCCCCCAAGGAAATGAGGAGATAGGGGGGCAAAAAAAAGGGAGAAAAAAAAGGAAAACAAAAAGGGAGAATGGGAAACGGCCGCAAATGCGGGCGCAATGGTGCCCTAGGTGCACATGAACAAGCCTGAGTATGACTACTCAAGCTAGGATGTGTAAACTGAACAGACGATGTGCCCTAGGTGCACATGAACAAGCCTGAGTATAACTTAACTACTCAGGCTAGGATATGTAAACTGCCTGAGTATGACTCCTCAGGCTAGGATATGTAAACTGAACAGCCATTGTCTTGAAAATGGCTAAGTTCAGTTTGGACACTACGTAGCTGCACTAAAAAGTGTGCCAAGTACGTCGAAGTTTGAAGAGCCATAGCTCTTCAAAGAATAGTCAAAAACAAGAAAGAAAAAAGGTATTGGAAATGGCAGGTCCTCATCCATCTCGTGAAAATCCAAGATAGCTGAGTCCAGAAAGAGAGAAAAAAAAAACAGAGGCAGTTAAAAGTAACAACCTCTCTAAGTGTGTGGCCCAGGTTCAGCCACACTGAGCCATGGCTTAGATCCAAAGATCAGATTGAGCCCGTGAATTCACCTGGGATGAAGAAGTGCTGGCCAGCTCCTCTCAGCAACTATAAAAGCCAGCGGCAGCCTCACAATTGTGGCAGTGCTGCTGGGATAATCACTTATGTGAATGCTGGTTGGCTGCTGTTGTGAGGAGGTCTTGTTGGAGGAGGAGTGAAGGTCTGCATGGAGTTGAGAGTGGAGAGAAGGCGGTCACAGCTGGGTAGGGAGCACTCTGCTCCACCCTCAGGCTGGAGTTGGGCCTCTGGGATGACTCTTGCTAGACCGGGACTGCGCAACGAAGGCTATACTTTGGGCCTGGATTTTATCCAGGTCCGAAGTTTTTTAATTTGACGACAAGGCTTCGTCTGCAGCGGCATGCTTCAAGGTGGTGCTGGTAGGGAGGGCAGCGGTCTGGTTTGCGGCAGTCTTATCCCCATATTTAGTGAGGATATGCTGCCGAAATGTTTTTGGCGGCGTCGGCGTTCTTGGATTGTTTGGGGAAGTGTTGTCCGGTTGAGGGCACATAGACGACACTCTTTCTAAGGAGCAATGTTGCCCGGATTTTGCGGCTTAGAGGAGCCATTATTTTGGTATGAGATCTGGCGGTGGTGCCGCACGACAGTCGTGGCACCACTTTCGATGGCACGATGAGCAGTAATCCTGCCGTTGTTTTTTTTGTGGTGCCAATCGATTATGGTGGATCCCAGTGTGGCCCAGAGGTTGGGCTAGCACTGGTGCACGATTGGGATCGTGAGGTAGTGGTGCGACATGGAGAGAGTGCAGAGTGAATGCACGACACAATGGCTATTAGAGTTGCAACACTTGCAGTTTCTGCCAAAAGCCACCTTTATTTTTTATGCGGCACGCGGTGCGAGCGGTTTCGGTGGTGGAGTCATCCAGTGTTGTGGTTGGGCTAGCACTGCCTAGAACCATTTTGGGATCAATTGGGACCAACTTGAGGGTCGAGATTTTTTGGGGCATGAGCAATTGTGGTGGTTGTTTTAAGTGGACATGGTGATTTGAGGCGGTATGGATTTGCGATTGGTTGGGGAGTATCCTTGGTGGTTAAGGTGCAGTTGGAACTGCAGTTGAGATTGCTTTGGGGTTGTTCAGAACATTGGGCCGTATATTCTGGACTTCAAAAGCGGATGTCTTATTTAATTGGGATATTACTCGGTTTTCTTGAGTGAGCCGATCTAAACTTCACTCAAGGTCAGTTGATTGACTCAAATTTCCCTTCAGACCTGTGTAAACCCACACTTTGCTTGGCCCTATTTGTTTTGAATGTTCGAAAGAAAAGATAGAGGAAAGTTGTGCGAGTCATGCATGTGAATGGGAAGGTCTGACTTGAGTATGGGATTGTACTGGTTTCTTTTGACTTGTTTTCTTTGCGTTCTGTACAGGTAGGTAGAAAGATGCTTGTAAAGAAGATTGACTATGCCTATTTGAGATGAAGAAAAGAATTGTCCTCTTTCTACCTTTCGCCTGACTGCATGTTAAAAACGCTTGTATTTTGAAGTGAATAATTTCAACCGGTACCGTAAAAAAACCTCGTCAATATAATGAAGACGAAGATAATCAGGCTTAGTATTTTCCGGAGATTGACCCTTTCTATACCGAATGACCTTATCTACTTATATCTGTCCAAATGATTCTCATTTTCTATCTCCTCTGACTTCGTTCGTTTGAGTTATCCTAAGCTTAGGAAAAATGAGAACAACTGAAGTTTACTTGCGACAGACACATTCTCTTTATAGCGAGCATCTGGGGCAGGGGTTTGTTGCTTTAGGAGTCAGCCATGTTATCGACCCAAAGTGAACCGTTCTGCGAAGGGGGTACTTTGTCGATTCGGTGGAGACGACCCGACTTATGAGATCCGAGCTTTGTGCTCGGGCGAGGAGGAGTACCCCAGACCACTTCCTAGAGGGAGAGACATGCAACACTTCAAGTAATGCACCTGATCAAGAATCATTCGCAAAGCAACCTGTCATCCAAGAAGATTAGAAACGTATGGAGACGGGAGTGTGCGTGCCTAATCTTAGGTCGGCGGTAGGGTGGAATGAACGACTTTGGCAGCGAGTCTTATCAAGTCAAAACCAAGGCAGTCAATTTACCTTGTCGGCTGCATTGAGGTTATTGTTGAATCCAACTTTTTGTTGGTGGTTTAGTAAAAATTTTATCGAGTCTTGACCCGAGGTGGTCAGGTCTTATTTTTAACTCGTATTATTGGATGTACCGTATGATGATTTAAATTCTTTTAGTTATCATTTCATATTGGATATACATTTCTATCAACCACGGTCGATTCCTTTTAATGTAAATATGTGTGGCTGTTATAACTTTCTTTTGACTATGCGTGCAAGGGACTAGGATTAATTTTTGGTTTCGCGCTTGCTTGAGACCGTCCTAGTTGACCGGCGAACACTTCGTACTTAGGAGATCAGCGCCCTAAGGAACGAACGGCGTTCGGGTCCTCTTGGCGTTAACCAAACATTTCCTATACTGCAGCGAATCGAGCAAACGCCCTCGGCTGGCTTACGCCTGTGATTGCATCTAAAAGGTTTCACACGTGGGTCAACAACACCCCTAAAGGTGGTGACAACCCCTTAGGGAAGACAAGTTGTGCCCCGCGGGAACCTATCCTGTCGTAGGGGACCGCAGGAAGTATGGTTGGTGCACCCGGCTAGATCGGCAAAGGGACGACGCGGCTGCGGTCGTCTCGGCAGTTTGCGGGGTTATTTTGCGTCATTCCCAAGTTGTCTTTGTTTTGTTTTCTTTAACTCCTGTGTGACATGGTCGGGAGGGCTCTCGCCTTTCGTGAAAAAGGTGGGAGCCGATGCGCTCGGCACCGTAACTTACTGTTAATGCATACCGCCTGCAATCAAGGAACCCAAGCATCTGGAAGGGTCAAAAGTGACAACAAAAAAATCCTTCTTCAGTTTCATCACGAGAGCAAAATATTTCAAATTTAATGAAAAGTCGGTTTTATTTGGAACACTTCTCGGTTTGTGAGTGTCAGCACATACTTGCACTTGGACTTCGTTACTTACTTTACATCCAGATTCATCCAGTATGGGCCATAATCACAGTAAGATACACCTAAGGTAGTGCCAGTGTGAGTACACCCTCATCCTTGCGTAGGGGCCATGCTAATCTACTTTGTATCATTCCAATCCAAATTTAATGGAAAGTCGGTTTTATTTGGAACACTTCTCGGTTTGTGTGTGTCAGCACATACTTGCACTTGGACTTCTTTACTTTCTTTACATCCAGATTCATCCAGTATGGGCCATCATCACAGTAAGATACACTTAAGGTAGTGCCAGTGTGAGTACGCCCTCATCCTTGGGTAGGGGCCGTGCTAATCTAGTTTGTATCATTCCAATCCCCTTTTTTTCTTTTTCATTCATCTGACTCCGGCTGGATTCAAATTTTGGCCTGCATTTCAACAGCTCATCGGTGTACCAGCTGAGCTATATCTTTCCAATTTTAACGGATGTCAGGAAGGACGAAACTGTTCTATCTCTGTTTCTCGAAAGATGATAATAATAAAATTTGTTTGTTTCCATGTAAAAACCAGCTCTCTTGCAGGCCTGCCCTTCTGTCCTCTGCTAATCGCACTGTGAAAAGAAAAATCGTTCGAGGACCAAAAGTCAGGTGAAAAAAGGACAAGCTCAACAATTGGGTTGATCAACGCCCGTCGTCTGCCTTCTCCGCTCGATAGTTCTTTCTTGTTCACCGGCGCATAGTGAAGAGTTAGGTGCAAAATCCCCCTCTGTGCATGCTCAGCCCTGGATCATCATGATGCAAGGGCCTTCAATAAAACTTTACCCCGTTACTCGAGCACAGCAGATGACTCCCCCCCTCAAGGCTCATGCTGTATATGGGTCAGATGAAACACTCAATGATGTCCAAGAATAAGCATTGAGTAACCTGAAGAAAGACAAAGGTTTCAGTTTCCCCTTCGCCTCCGAGAAAAAGCATTGAGTAACCTGAAGAAAGACAAAGGTTTCAGTTCCCGCTTCGCCTCCAGCACCTTCTCCATCACTCGCAACCTCAGCGTGCATCTCCCTCCTTAATGAGACTAATGAAGCCTCTCTGTAGGTACCAAATAGGTACACCCACCCTCCAGCATGACAACTTGGGTATGGAGGTTCTGGCCTGCGTTCCTTCAACCTCCTGAAATGAACAGCAGCTCCAGTATCACCCGCGCCTCCAGATAAGTCAAGGTAAGCTTCTCTCTCTCTCTCTCTCTCTCTCTCTCTCTCTCTCTCTCTCTCTCTCTCTCTCTCTCCTCTCACAAGTCCTGATCACCCTCTTCCTCACCCTACCTCTATACTACAGCTATAGAGCTCAGACACCCCTCCTAGCTATTGACTACTATCTCTCTCTTCTTCTGGACTGGTGCTCTCTTCCTCCCTCCACTGCCAGTCTTCTCCGTCCACCTCCGGCGCTAAGCAGCGCTAAGGCCACCAACCTGTGCACGACAGAATGAATCAGCCACTGGCGCAGGCAATCTTCTGTCAAGTTCACGGGTCTTGGCCTGCCTCAGTTTGCGTTCCCGAACGGTGGAGATTTGTTGACCTGAGTGGCCCATATTTGATGTCGGCAAATGTGTGCCTGGACCCAGTGCGCCCTGGAAACTTCTGGAGCAGACAGACAAACTTTGAAAGTGCAGTGCATAAGATTTGTGGCCACGGATCACTTCTGGTAATGTCGCACTCTTGACCCACCTTTCCCGAGTTTGGGCTTGACTCCTGATTCTCCTGGAGTCCACTACCTCGCCTGGGCCACAGGAGGCCTCATTTTACCTGTACCCGGTACCTATTGCCCCAAGGGCTTTTCTCAGGGCCCTCTAGGACAGGAGACGTGACCTTTACCCCTGAATCTAGACTTGGACCCAAAGTTCTCTGTGTGCAGTTTTTGAACTGAGATCATTGTGAACCATAAATTACACATTTATTACAGAATCTAGTACATATATGAAACAAAAAATCAACCTCTGCACACATAGCTCAGTGCTCACCCTCCTGCATTCTTCAGTAATTTGCAACGACTTCCTCTCAGCACCCATGCTGATCCTGTCCTTAGCAAATTCAAGGTGGCGAGGAGTGATGATCTCCTTGTTTTCCTTTGCTGCCTGAATTGCTGCTACATTGACCATGTTGGCAAGATCTGCATCACACAGAATGAGTGAAAATGAGTGAAAGGCACAACAATCCATTCCTCACCAAGATCGAATAACAAACACAACCAAGGAAAAACGACCTCCAATCTTCCCAGTAGAACCTGCTTTGGGGGTTAATCATACGCCCTCTTAACTTCCTGTTCGACAATGTTAGGGGCTTACCTCAACGGTTTACTAGATCTCAAAAGAAAAGAAAACTCTTGAAAAAGGGACGTAGCTCTTTCTACAAGACAAGAGGCAAAGATTGTTCAAAAATGGAAAAATGAAAAAGCTCTAACATTCCTGAACATGGCACATACATTGGTGAGATAGACAGTGGGGAAATGCGAGAATCAAACCTCTTGTGGGCGTTGACGGGCCCTTTCGCATTCTTGCTGGGGATGCATTACCTCTTGTTACAAATTAAAAATACAAACAAAAGAGAAAGGGACTTGGGCAAAATGGAAGGAAGAAAAGCTCTATAATACCTGAACTTGACACATGCGTTGATAGACAGTGAGGAAACGGGACATTCAAACCTCCTTTAGCTTCCTCCCTTTTTGTGCTCGAGCGTGACTGTCAATGCTCACCTCTTCGTCACATCACAGACATAAACTCAATGCATGACAACTCACAGGACAAGGAGATAAGAAGAAAAAAACAAAGAACTGCCAGTACTACATCCTCTGCATACCAGCGCTCCTGACCCCATCCATCCCCAGTCCAGTTCAGGGCTACCTTAGCAAGTCTGCCATAGGGTCAATCATCAAAAACGTCTAACGTTCCTGGACATGACACATGCATTGACAAGATCGACAGTGAGCAAATGGGAGATTCAAGCCTCTGTTAGTATTTTATTTCTTTTTCTTCACACAACGCCACACACAGGTGCCCCATCTATTCTGGGCGGCACCAGTCCAGTTGCTCATCACTGGCAAGCAAGATAAAACAAAAACCGTGAACAGAATGAACAGTTTGAATGGTACCATAGACCCTCCCTGAGAGTCGGGTATGCCAGTGGGGACTGCGGACAGGAGACTCCCAATGATACCCGGTCTCAGCAAGCAGCACCACCCTCTAGCTTTCTCCCCTTTTGCGCTTCGACCTATGTGCAACTAGCCCAACTCTCAATTCTCACCTTTTCGACACGTCGCATCCATTCAGTTACGAATAATTTAACGCATGACAACTCGGCAGAAAAGAAGATGAGAGGAAAGAACACAGAAAGCAGTGTAAGGACTGCAGTGAAACGGTTTTCACCTTTAGCAGTAGCGGATGCCGATCCCAGGGCTCGATCCCTAGTTCCCACCTTACCTGTGTACGGTATCTGTGTCGACCCGAGAGTTGAACCCGTGACCTGTGCATTTGTTACAGTTGGTAGACTGCTGTAGGTAGCAGGGGTTCGATCTGTAGGTCACATGTGTGTCTATCAAGTAGAAGTCTTAGGGAGTTCTAGAAGTCGTAGCTGTAGAGCTTCCGAAAGGTCAAGGCCGTAGCTGCTACAGTCCAGAAGGGTCAAGGTCGTAGCTGCTACAGTATCGAAAGGCCGTCAAGGTCGTAGCTGCTACAGTCCAGAAGGGTCAAGGTTGTAGCTGCTACAGTATCGAAAGGCCAAGTCCACGGCCTTCCGGAAGGTCCTAGCAGTGGCCTTTCGAAGTTGCCCACGTTTAGACTGAGGCAAGTAGGCAAGTGGTGGAGTCTACCCGTGCTGAGTCAGCAGTCCCAGTCCCAGTCAGTCCTAGTCCAGTCCAGCAAGTACCGTACGGGACTTTGTGCACCACGGGCATGGGAAAGGGCCAGACCAACGAGCTACAGAAGTATAAAATTGAGAGGCAGCGACCAGCCATTCATTCATTCCTGCGTAAGCCATGCGGAAGCGCTGCCATAGCGACTTGTGCGAGGTGGTCTGCAGTGAGC
>BFEA01000012.1:6105536-6118616 GCA_003427395.1 Chara braunii
CCTCCCCCCAACTACCGCCATATCTCTACACTTAAATTTTATCCTCCAAATTTTCGCAATTAATCTGTAGAACTTGGCAACTGTGTGTATTTCGGCAGTACAACTCCTATGACATCTACACCCTCCATAGACACCTTGCCCTACCATCAACTTTTACCAACTACTTCACCTACCTACACCTTCCATAGCTATCACCTACCTCCCCCCAACTACCGCCATATCTCTACACTTATATTTTATCCTCCATAGCCACCCTACCCCACCATCAACTTCCACTGACTACTTCACCTACCTACACCCACCATAACTATCCACCTTCGACCTTCTTCTTCCTCCACCTCATTCCATAGCCATGCACCTTCAGCCTTCTTCATCCTCCACCTCCTCCACCAACCTCCATTGCCATGCACCTTCAACCTTCTTTATCCTCCACCTGCTTCACCCATCCTCCATAGCCATGCACTTTCAACCTTCTCCATCCTCCACCTCCTTCACCCTTGATCCGTGGTCATTCACCCTCAACCTCCAGCCATGCACCTTTAACCTTCTTCTTCCTCCACCTCCTTCACCTATTCTCCATAGCCATGCACCTCCAACCTTTTCATTCCTCTCCTCCACCCATCCACCATGGCCAGGCACCTTCAACCTTCTCCATCGTCCACCTCCTTCACCCACCCTCGATAGCCATGCACCTTCAACCTTCGTCATCCTCCACCTCCTTCACCCACCCTCCATAGCCATGCGCCTCCAACCTTCTTCATCCTCCACCTCCTTCACCTATCCTCCATAGCCATGCACTTTGAACCTTCTCCATCCTCCTTCACCCATCCTCCATAGCCATTCACCCTCCATCTTCATCCACCTCCCTCACCCATCCTCTATAGCCAGGCACCTTCAACCACCTTCTTCCTCCACCTCCTTCAGCATCCACCTCCTCCCCCATCCTCCGTAGCCATGCACCTCCACCTTTCATCCTCCACCTCCTTCACCCATCCTCCACAGCCACGGACCTAGCCAGATCCTGCCCAATCCCTTTTCTAGTGGGTGTGCAAGTTAGAGCAGTTAGGGCTCTAGCTCTCATTCCCAAGTGCGTCTAGCTTCAATTTTCAGCTAGATGCACTGTCTCGTCTTCTTTTCTCTTTTGTTTCTTTCCAATTTAGGATGCCAACTCATTCTGGATTTTTCCGATTCAGTTGGTAACCAAAAATGCCTTTTTCACTTCATTGGTTGATCATATCTCAAGATCAATGGACATTGGACAAAGAAAAACCGGTCCTCAAGTGTTGTTGTTTTCCTCTCCTTTCTTTGCTTTCTTTTAGATTTCTAAGTACGCAGTCCAATTTCGGATTAGATACAGCCTTGGGTTGGCCAAAGGTTTGTCTTTTGACCCATTCCAAGGCAGCTGAACAACATGTTGGGCTAGGAACTTGCAACGTACCTAGCCGATGTGCAAGATATAGCCCTCCCGATCCGGATTCTTCTCCATTCTTTCCAGAGTGCAAGGAACCCGACTGTTCTTCACTTGCTGGCGTGAATTAGATCACATGCATATACACAGATTTCACAGATTGCGATGTCTCACACAAACCCAATAGAAGATGAAATGAGAACCAGGTTGATAAGATCGTTGCTGAAAGTACTATCCAGACTGGACGTAGAGGTAGACCTCAGCGGCAATATAAAGTCAGATTTGCATATCAAGATCAGCCGGCGATAGTAAAAGGACCTTTACGAATTAGACCCCAGATGAGTACCCCAACAGCGAGGGGCCCTGTCAGCCAGAACTTAAATTCAAGAGCAGCAACCCAAAAGACAAAGTTCCTGAGGCAAATGTCACATCCATAATGAAATGAAAGGTCATTTTGAACAGTCACCAACAGGTCCTGAACGAACAGGTATTGGACACAGTTCTTAAGACTGAGAAAGGGTCATGTCTCCTCGATGGAAAGTCACGTCTGTTCGGCAACGAGTCAAAGGCCACAGTCCCAGTCCATTCATAATCCCACGAGTCAGTCCTGATTCAGACCAGGAGTCCAAAAGACAGGCCCGATGGCCCAAAGCAGCAGCAGACCATGGGAAAAGATACTGGGACACACACTTTGCAACAACGGGTACTGGCCAGGAGTCCCAGACACTTGAGGCTGAATGCAGGGCACACCAGACCAGTCCAGCACTATAAAGGACTGGCCAGCCTCCCATTTGACGGATGCTCACTTCGCATGAGAGTGTGGAAGTGCCGTGGCACTTGTGCACCAGATGTGTGTGCGCTGCGCTAGGCTGAAGAGCAGCGCTATGTGAGAGTGAAGAGAGTGCTGGCTAGAGGGAAGACAGCCATAGCTGCGCCAGCGCTAGTTAGTTCATTAGTAGGGATGGTTATTAGGAGAGTTCAGTGAGTAGTATTCAATGTCGATCCTCGTGTGATAGGGAGTGAGCATGCATGGTGAGTGGGAGTAGACCAGGGGAATAGGCATAGAGGGAGAGAGAGAAGAAGACAGACGAGCGAGGGGGAGGTGTGAGCTATGGTGACACTTACCTGTTGAGCGCTGTTGTTGACGTTTGGCAGCTGGTGCTGATGAGCACCAGGCTTGGAACTCATGTTGACCGAAGAAGACTTGTAACTCTGTTCAGCGCTATACATTTTGGACTCATGAAATTCCTCTCTTAATCTGGTTATGATAATTGAGTTGAGCTACCTGGCTCTCATCTCATCTTCTATTGGATTTGTGTGAGACATCGCAATCTGTGAAATCTGTGTATATGCATGTGATCTAATGCACTCCAGCAAGTGAAGAACAGTCGGGTTCCTTAACACAAAGGTTTTCTGTCTACCTAAAACAAAAGCAAAATAAGAGAAGGGACGGGGGAGGGAAGAAACCTGTGCCCCATACAGCACCACCTGAAAAGAAATGGACTGCAACGAAATACACAAAGAAACCACCTATAGCACATGCCTACCATTCCTCCACTGTAAGAAAACACTCGTGCTTGCCCACCTCAAATTCTTCCACCTAAATGGCCACAACGTAGCCTCTCCTTATGTTGAACTGGGAAAAAAACAAGAAGAAACACACTCAAAACCGACTCCTCTTTTTTTTTTTGGAGGGGGGGGGGGAGATGTTGAGAATTTAGATGTGTTCAGGAACACTCTGGATGGATTACACACCTGCGCCACTATAGCCTGGTGTAGCCCTTGCTAGTACCTTCGGGTCCACATCAGCAGACACAGGCTTGTCCTGCAGGTACAGTTGCAGAATCTCCAAGCGCCCCTTTACATCGGGATTGGGCACATATACCTTCACCACGTCATGCCAGATCACGCAGAACATTCACATGAGAAATCACACCAGAAGCCGAGAGACGAAACCCAAAAAGAACCAGCACCAAAGAGCTGCAACAGTTATTATGTAATGAAAGTGTTCAAGTATCTGGCGGCTTCAGCCGCACACAAGAGCAACACTCCAACCCAGGTAACTACTCTCTCTCTCTCTCTCTCTCTCTCTCTCTCTCTCTCTCTCTCTCTTCCCCCTAGCTTGTATCGCTCCACCTCGCTGACTCTCTGCACTACAATCACTCGCCGCACCACTCTCTGTCACCCTACTCCACATGGATCACACCCTGAATACACCCACGTCGTCCCAACCTTGACCTCCGTGCCTATGGCCGCCTTCTTCCTCAACCTCCTAACCCGAGCAATGGTAACCAAACGTCTTCTTCCCCGTCAGGCACTCGCTCCTCCTCCACCGCCCACCTTCCATCCACGTCGCACTATCACACAAGCAACCAGCAGTGCTTCTGTAACTTGCGTATGAACAGATGAGCCTGCTTGTTGATGCTGCTGGGCTTTCATACTTGCTGATCTGGTTATGGGTTGGTCCTCTTGACTTTGTTTCCTGCTTCTGGAAGCTTATGGAGTCTTCTTGGATTTGGCTGCTTGCATCAATCGATTGACAACTGCCCTAATGAATCTGGTGATTGTGACTGAAGTTTGTGGTGCCTTCAAAAGACAAACTCTTCAACCCATAACCGTTATCTACCGGGGACTTCATACCACGATCTACTTCAACAAGCCCACCTAAGCCTCTTCAATCATGGTGCAAACGAAAAGTACTCTTCAAGGGTATTCATGAACATTGTACAAGTGGCTGGAACCGGCACTTGCGATTTAGGACCTGGGACTACGGACTCGGAACTGGGACCTAGGGCTCTGAGAGTCTGGACTGGTAACTGGGACTCTGGAACCAAGACTGGGACACATGTGCAGCATGAATCCTTTCACTACCGCCGGCCTAATTTCAAGGTCCTTCGAGAAAGATTCTATTTTTACCGGTCTATAGTGTTAATGCCTCTCCTGGCAGGCTCATAGTAGGAAACTTTGTGAGGTGCAGTTTCTGCTAGCTCATCCTTAGTGTACCAGCGATCGTCTTTGAGTTCTCATAAGCAAACCTGACCTTATACTGACGCTGCAGTCTACCCCTTCGACCTGATCTGTAGACATCTTCAAATCCGGTCGATGTGGTATCTACCATCCATGTCAGGTGGGATCATCGATCTGTGTGAAGGGAAACGATTGTCCAGTACACAGGGCAGTAACTTAGAGGTGCAGAAAACCAAATACATATGCAAATGTAGCCATATATCTATGGTATAAGGACCATCTGCGTCTCCGACAACATCTAAGACTTCCCGAGGTCCTCTGTACGCAGGTAATAGCCTCTGAGAAATGTCTTCTTCCGGAAGGAGCTCCTTCGATTTGACACAGACAAGGCCGCCAACAGCAAACTTCGAAGGCCTTCAATGCTTATTGGCGCATTCTACCATCTGATACTGGGCCTTCCAAATGTTCTCAGCTACCCTTTGGAGCTCTTTCTCATAATGGACTGTGAATTCCCTAGTGCCTGGTGGCAACATCTGAATCTGATCAGGAATCAGGCAATCTATCGGGCGTCTTGGACACCACCCCTTGTGCAACTCGTTAGGAGTCCAATTAGTTGCCAAATGTACTGACTTATTGTAGGCTTGGACACCACCCGTTGTGCAACTCGTTAGGAGCCCAATTAGTTGCCAAATGTACCGAGTGCAAGGAATATGAGCGAGAGCGATAGACAGAAAACCAAGTAGCAAAATCACAAAGAAAGCCAGATAGTCATGTACCAAGCAGAGAGCATAAATGCACCAAGATTCCATCCAAATAAGAGCCAAGCAGTGAACTCGTTTGCCAATGTTATCGCCCTCAGGCCCCACCAACACAGTATCCAAAGTTTCTCTTCTTTGTCTGGTGCCCAGCGCCCAGTCTACTCTACTGAGCCTATCTACATTCTCGCAACAGGATCACTCCGACATTGAAGACCAATGTACATGACGTCAACACCAATCCCGACCTCTCACATACACCAGGTACGTTCTCTTGACCACCCACTCATGCGCCTCCTACCCGACCACCTTCGACCATCACCCGCATTGCGCCCCTGCAGCCCGGCTATGGCTGTCGTGCGCCCGCTGCCCTGCAGCACCCCTCTCACCTCATAGCGCCCACATGCGCCCCAGCCAGCAGCGCTCGTGCAGACACTTGCATAGCAACGCAGCAGCGTGTCTGCACTGCCTGCCTAGGCCCGAATGCCAGCCTCTGGCCAGCGACCTTCCTATATGGAAGTCGCGGCCTCTGTTTGGCTGCAAGGGCCTGGCTGAGGAAGCTCCCAGTAGCTTCCAGTCGGGCCCCAGTGTCAGAGTCCAGGCCCTATCCGACAGTTGGGGGCCTGGCCCCTTTCTGGTTGGGCACATCCAGGCAGCCTCCAGGCTCCAAGTATTCATCATATTCTCATTGGCTCGCTGGGCCTCTGTGACGACAATGCTGCATTCTAATTCGCCAGTGGCAACTACGTGATGTGTTGGCCTCACACTGCGTGTGCCCAGGGCGCAACCACCCGGCCCTGGGCTCAACAGCTTGACACAGCTACTGTTTCTGGAAGGAGTCCAAGGAGAGGCTCACGTTGCACTTCAACCAACTCGTGTGCTGCAACTGTCTAACACCCACATTGGAAAAATGCTGAGATAAGGGCCTCTCGTGGATATTCAGGCCCGCCTTCACTTAGCGCGGGCACGAGGCTTGCTGGGGCCCACAGCCCAGATCATGTGCATGTCGGTTAGGGCCCCGTGAGGACACATTCCTCACATTCCATCCCCCTTAGCTTTGAAAGTCCGCTGAGATGCTTCTTAAGCAGGAGCCTTCCCCTTTAATATTCTTTCATAATCTGCCACGATTTGAGGTGCTGTTTCAACCAGTTCCTCTCTTGTGAACCACCGGTCTTCTTCTGGATCCATGTGATGCCTGAATCTGAACCGGTACACCCTCTGGGGTTTCAGCGGTCTTCCTCTACCCACAGGCTTGGGAACAGGCATATCTCTGTGCTCCAAAACGTCGTCGACGTCCACGTGGCCATCCATAGTTGGGGGCAGCATTGATCTCCTTGATGGGAACTGCTGTGTCTCAGCGAAAGGTGCAAGCTTTGAGGCGTGAAACACAGGGTAAGTGCGCAAGTGACCAGGGATTCGAATAACGTACGAAGGACCGTCCAACTCACTTCCCACAATATCCAAGACCTCCCAAGGACCAAAGTACTGAGGCATTAGTTTTCTAGAGATGCCGAATTCTTGTCCTAATTCACTAGCCCAGACACGTTCCCCTACCTGAAATGTGGACTGTCGTCGATGTTTGTTCTCAGAAGCAATCATTGCTTCTTGAGATTTCGTAATGTGCTCGACAGCCTGCTGCAACAACTTCTCATACTGGACACCAAATTCTATGGTTCAAGGAGTTGCAGCAGATCTGTTTTCAGGCAGGAGGAAGTCTAGAGCAGATCTAGGCTTCCACCCCAAATGCAGCTGATTCGAACTGACGTGATGTGTACAGCGCTGTTGTACAGATCGGCGATGAGTTCTCAATCTTCTTTTCATTATAAATTGATTCTATTTATAGATAGTTTTATATTTCAACTCTTAAATCCTATTGCACTTCCTAATTCTATTTGTTATAGAATAATAACTCCGATCTTATTTTGTTATAGTAGTCATTTAAGTTTTGCAATTAGTCTGGTTATTGGATTGATAATAAGTAATTTTTTTTTCGTGCAACTTACTAGAAATTTAAGAAATCGTATTCAATATGATGCTTTAAAAACTTATCAATTTATAGTCCCTTCTTTAAATAATATTTTTATCAATTTTGTATGGAGTCTAATTTTTCTTAGTCTCTCTAGATTCACATGGGGCTCCTATCAAGATGCATTTATAAAAAAAGATCGATGGTATAATCCATTAAGATTAGAAAAGTTACGATTCAAAACACGCACATCTGATTGCTTTTTTGATAATTTTATTGTTACAGATCATACCAGTCATCCTGGATGGGCTTAATGTAATGCCTCAGCAGATGCTGCACCACACGGTTCATCTGTTCGGCTTGACCGTTGGCTTCGGGACGATTCCCCGAAGTCATTTGGAGTTGGCTGTCCATCTGTTCAGCAGCCTTCTTCCATATCTCGCTGGTGAAACGAACATCTCTATCACTAACAATGGACTTGGGCAGTCTGAAATCACGCACCCAGTTATCCATAAATAACTTGATGACATGGTCCGTCCTCGCCATTTCTAGCATGGCAATTAGTCTAGCGTACTTAGTAAACCTGTCAACCATCATGAAGATGTGCCTCTTGCCACTCTTGCTGGTCACGAGAGTGTCCATGAAGTCCATGTATACATTTTGTCCGGGACCGGCAGGAATGGGCAAGGGCTTGAGTAACCCAAGCGGAGCTTGAATTCGCGGTTTGTCCCGCTGACAAGTCTGAACATACTTCTTTGCTTCATCGAGCATACCAGGCCACCAAAAACGTTGTATTAAATTAGCACTCGTCTTTTTATAGTTGAAGTGTCCGATCGCATTGTGGCACTCACCTAAAAATAAACTATGCAAGATTTCACTAGATGAGACAACTAATCTTTTAAATCCTGCCTTTTCAAGAAAGAATAACACATCCACCATGACAAACTCATCTGATGTGGCCTTATCTTTAGCCTCAAGTTTGCGCATGATGTCCATCGTGACGGGTTCTTCCTTGTAGGCTTCCACCAAGGATCAAGTTACATCATCTGGTTGGCCAAACTCAGTAGTCAGCGCACCCAGGTAGTCTGCCCTACGTGAAAGCGCATCAGCAACCTTGTTGTACTCACCCTTCACGTAATCTAGCTTGAAGTCACATTGGTCAATGACTTCAATCCAACGTTTAAGTGCGTCGGAGAGACCATGTGGTGTCTTGATCCACTTGAGTGTCTAATGGTCAGTTCTCAAGTAAAATAACCTTCCCAACAGATAGTGTCTCCAGTGGACAAGTGCTTTGTAGAGGGCGTAGAGTTCTCTTTCATAGGTGGACTTCACCAACTTCTTTGATGGCATTTTCTCGCTCATGTACTCGATTGGCCTCAACGTTTCCCGCTGAGCCAACACTGCGCCAATGCCATATTGGCTTGCGTTAGTGGTCACTACAAATGGCCTCTCTCAGGGACCATGGGAACCTCATGATGCATTAAGGTGTGCTTCAGTCTCTTGAAAGCAGCCTCACACACACGTCTGTCCATTCCCATGGCGTGTTAAGGCGTGTTAAGATCAGTCAAAGGGGAGGCCAGCGTACTATAGTTCTTCACAAAGTTTTGGTAGTAGCCACACATCCCTAAGAATGATCTGACCTCGGTCACAGATTGAGGTCGTGGCCAATCACGAATGCTAGCCACCTTTGCATCTTCGAGCCTAATCCCTTCCGTGAATACCTCATGATACAAGTACAAGATTTTAGAGCGACCGAACTCACATTTCTCTAAATTTATCTTATACTTGTATTGTTGTAGGAGTGAAAGTACTTTTTCACCATGTTGAGCATGCTCCTCAACAGTTCTACCAAGGATGAGAGGTCGTCGAGGTACACAACGATAAATTTATCCAAGTACTCATGGTATATCCTATTCATGGCGTGCTAGAATGTACCCGACGCATTGCAAAGGCCAAAGGGCATCACCACAAACTCGTATAGATCGTACCTGGTATGAAAAGCGGTTTTGTGTTGGTCCTCTGGTCTAACGACAATCTGATGGTAGCCGAATTTTAAGTCTATCTTGGTGTCGATGAGCGGTAGAGGCTTTGCGTTTTTAACAGTTGTCAACTTGTCACGATCATGGCCAATTTCGAAGTACAAATTCATCAGAAAGTACAATGTCGTCCAATTGCAAAAGAAATGGATGAAGTTGAGAGGAGAGAGAGGGAAAGAAGAAGAAGAAGAAGAAGAAGAAGAAGAAGAGGAAGATGTCCACCAGCAAAGGCCAATGGGAATTCCCTTCTTCTTCACCAACCACTCTCCTCCTCCTTTTCTCCTCCCCTCTTATTCAAACAATAAATAACAATAATAATGTTGAAATGGCTAAACCAGAATCAATGTCCGAATCGCTCTTCTACTGTAGGCACAACATAAGGTCCACCATAGCCATGGTCACCCTTCCTCTTCCTGTTCATGTAGGCCAAGGCTATGGCAGACTACTAAGGGTTCTACCCTCATGTCCAAAGGACAACACAAACCAGCTATGTCACTTCTCATCAGGCCGCCATGCCTAACTCTGCCTCGAGCTTCCTTGGTGCGGCACCACCCCAACTGGGGCCTTCTAGATGCAGCGCCTATCAAGGTGATGAAGATGGTGCCCACCATAGCCAGGTAGGTGCCTCGCCACTCTACTCCTCAGTCCTCTTCTCCCTCCTTTTCCTACCGACAGAGCTCCACCATAGCCGAGGTGGGAGCTCTCGGTCTCCTTCCTCCCAACAGCGTCGAAGTGCCAGCACTCCTCCAGCCAACGCCCCAAGCAGTGTGTTGCCAAACTTGCAAACCGAAGAATGAGGCTAAGCTCTTGGCTCAGCCCGAAGATATAGCGGCCTGCTTGCCTCTTGGGCTATCACTTCCAGGCTGCTCGGCCTCCCGAGCAACCGATACCCTCTCCCTTTCAGAGGGAAACGTCATTGCAGACTCTGATATTGCCCGTACAAGCCCTAAACTCAAACTGGTTGGACTGGTACCCGCCTAGACCTAGCCTACAACTACCGGGCTGACTCCTACGGTTGCATGTGAGCATCGACATTCAACAACTATTACAAACAGAACCAAGAGGAGGGTATGTACCTAGTTTTTGTCTCTGAGAAAGGGGAGGCCGTTAAATAACCCCCAGAGAAAGAAGTTGTCGTCGCTAAGTACCCTGACCTGTTGAGAGATGGTTAACGGGGGGCTAATGTTCGCCATTTTCGATGGCAATTTCAATGCGAAATTCATCGAAAATTTCAAAACCCCCTGGTTAAACACATGTGAGCCTAGAAAGTTGTGTTCAAATAGCGCACACCACTTGTCAATATACAACACTCTGAAGACCAACACAACAACAACTATTGACGGAGAAATCAGCCATAGTGGCAGAACACCTTAATGTAGCTCTCCCAAGCAGCAACCTGCCCCGACTAAAAGTGGCGGCACCCCGAACCCGTAGTCTGCTGCTGCACAGATCAACAAGAGTCTCCTGACATACCCTATGGCAGCACCAGCGCTAGTCGCACTTGCCGTTCTAAACCGCCGTATCCCACCAGTGGCAACAACCTAAAGCAGTAGTAGAAACCAACTCGGAACATATCAGTGACGATCCCTCAATGAGTCTCAATAGGAGCACAACACAACCCAACTGTACCAGTAACCCGCTTAGTAGAACGCACGAAGAGAGCTCAAGTATCACAACAATGACCATGAATCGGACCGCAAATGGCAATGCTCATCCCCAAGATGGGACCACAACAGCTGGACAGTCTAACCAGCATCAACCGTACCCCGACAACATCGATAGGCACGGCGATAGTTCGGTCAGAGGAGCAATGACGACGCTGCTAAACAACAACAACGTCCCTGGACCCAACCACATAACTTAGAAACAAATAACAACATGGTCATGGTAGCCTAACAGCGACTATCTTAACAAAGGGCAGAGCTCTTAGTTTGTTAAACTTGCTATTTTTGTGAAATAGTCACCCAACAGTCCCTCTAAGAAGTCGACAACGAGGAAAGGTCCCCACGTAGCCATCTAATAGGCTGAGGTCTCGTTCGTTAGCGGAACTGGCCAGGGGAAGCTATTTCATCAACTACGAATGGCCATGCCCCACCTGTGAAGTCAAACAGTCGTGCAGCGGCACGCATTAGTTCTAAAATTATCACAATTACCCAAGTGGTAATGAGACCACCCAATAACCTATAACTGATTTAATGGCCCCGTCGCAGGTCCACCGTACAAATTGCTCCCACTTAGACGTACGTGGCTTGAGCTTGGGCCCATCCTGCATCGTCGGTCCAGTTAAAACAGGTACGCTTTCCTCCTTCATTCGCCTCCTGTTGCTCGCGATCTCTCTCTCTCACTCTTGCGCAAGCACATGAGCTATAGCTCCTCCATTCTTCAACACACCTGACTCTAATTCCCGACCAGGCTCACTCAGCCCCAACTATCAGTAGTCTGGAGAGAAACAAAAGCGGTAACATGCAGCAAAACCTCAGTGGTCCTCGTACGCAGACAACCAACTCAATGACTTATCATGACGATGAGCAATATGACCATGATGAAAATGGCGTCGTATGCAGGCATGCTGATAAAACTTCTACTGGGATATCGAAAAAAACGCTACTGAATACAACGTTCATCACAGGTACAACCTCTCCCCCTTCTTTCCTCACTTACTCATCTTACTTCAAGTCTCGATCTCCTCCCTTCATTAACTCTCCCCTGCGCCCGAGTGTACCTGGTCATTAGTACGACCACCTTCGTTTGAGGTCCGAAATAGAAAGCCCGGATAGGAAGACTAACACCATGCAGCCTGATGGCGTCAGTGAAAACTCGCAACACAACGACGCCAAATGACGGGTTCGACCACGAAGGTGGTGACGAAGGGCTTGATCACACTGATGATGAAAGAGAGCAATCACAAAGACCACGTCTATAAAAAAATATCCATAATGATGAATATGAGATAACAATGCTGGCCCGCCCCACGACTCACCAACTATGTAGGAATATAGTGAATCTTCAGCCACAAGTCGCTGCGAATCCTACAATTACCACGACAAAGATGAGGAGCGCGGACACGCCCATTGCGACCCTATCAAGGAAGGCTGTCGTGACTACCAAGCCTGAGGCAAACACTGCGGCGAGCACCCCGATTGAGACCAGCGCCACGGTGATGTAGCACCTTCACATTTGAGACTTCAGCAGCAACCGCCCCTCCGGGACGAGAACTCGAAGATCAAGTGGGTCCGCCCCTCCCACTCTTGCTATGCGAAGCTCACCCACCGTTCGCTGCCCTGCTGTACCCATTCCGGGCTAAATGAAAATGAATCCTCCGCTTGAATATGACCAGGTTCGTTTCTGTGTGCAGCACCTAAACCTTATAGCGACCATACGACTTGTTAAAATCAAAATCTGATGCAACAGGCCGACTCGCCATGTCTGAAAACCCCAGTTTAGAGTCTTAGTTTGCCCAGAGGACTAAGGAACGACCGAGATAGCCAAAATTTACTCCCTCCTTCCACCTCACCGTCTCCCTCGACACTTTCGCAGGCTCCCTTCTTCCACTACCTCCCCATACACTCTCCCATCCTACAAACTAAGCCTGCCATTCGATTCGCTCTAGCCTAAAACCTCGGATTCATCTTTTAGTTGGCCGAAATCCATCAGGAATTGGCGGCGCTGTGCACTTTCCGCCCTCATCACCTCCTCTTCTTCCTCGTCACTTCCGTCATCACCTGTTTCAAATGCACCTTGTGCAGACCCACCTCCACATTCTGCCAGTATTTGCTGGCATCCTTCCCCCTTTCTAGCACTCCGCCCCCTTACCTTCTTCTCCCCACTCATCGTCACCCTCCTTTTCCTCACGTTCCTCTTCGTGCTCACCTGGCCTGTCGGCTCCTTGCCTCCTTCGTTTAGCGCAGCTCCCGACACCCTGCCGCAGTTCCCCCTTTCTAGCACTCC
>BFEA01000012.1:6165083-6176313 GCA_003427395.1 Chara braunii
TACCACTGCCTACTGACACTACCTACCCGTGAAGTGCATGGGAACCTCCTATGTACTACGGGTGTGCCTCTTGAGCCTGCCGAAGGGAGGCAGGGGCTGCAGCTGCAGCTCCTGCTCGAGCACGTGAGGAACAGGCTATTTTGGGCCTGTTCCGCATCCCTGTTTCCGTGCCTGAGTCTTAGGGGCAGGTCGAAACAATGAGGGCCTGAAAATGGCCCTCCGTTTCAGCCTGACAACTCTGGGTCTGAAAAGACCCAGAAATAGGCTGAAACGAGGTAGGGCCTGCAGGCCCTCGTTTTTCAGCATCCAGGCTGAAATGAACGGGGCCTGTAAGCCCTAAGTTTTAGGCTTTTAGGCTGAATGTTCGGGACGGGCCCTGCAGGGCCGTGTGGCTACGCAGTATGCCACAGGGAAGGAAGGAGAGGAAGGCAGAGGATAGGAAGTGAACTGAGAAGGAAAGCAGAGGTAGACCCCTCAAACAATCTATAAACGCGTTACGACAAGCCAATGAAGCCTCACAAAGAAGCGAGGTAAGATCGTTCCTCATTTTGCAAGCCAGCGACAATTACAGAAGATGACGAGGGATCAACAACGCAATCGACTGGATCAACATTCGTCATGAAAAAAGCCATCATTAGAGAGCAGTTTAGAGTAGCCTCGGTACCGTTCCCAATAGAGAGAAAGACAATAAGGCAAGCAAGGGCTGTCGCTATTCCGTTTTTAGCAAATAGTGGCAGGAACTGCACGGAATGAGGGGAGGAACAATCGAACTTTACTGTAGCACACTTTTTTGTTACAATTTTTCAATTTTTCAACGCCAACTCGCCTAACGCACAAACGGACAAGGGGGGAATAGTACTCCCATCAGTAGAGGAAGTCGTCCAACGGGGTGATAGTCCAGTCTTGCCTAACTTGTTCACCCAACGCACAAATCTTTTACTGGAACACGACTATCCCACTAAGAACACGGGCTAGGTCGTTCGAAAGTTGCCCGCCACCCACTCCCTCCACACTCTGATCTCCCCATCATTACTTTTCTGCACGCTAACCCCCTCCTCCCACTGCCTCATCACTCCTCCTGCCTCCCATGCTCACCCTTCCACCAGGCTACTCTCCCCACCCTACCACACTGCCAACCAACCCCCCCTTCATCTCTCCCCTCACGCTCTCCTTTTCCCCATCCAACCCCCCTCGATGTTATTACGACATAAGTGCCCCTTTTACCTCTCTTCTCCCCCGACGCCCACTGCCCAGCCACACACCCGCCGACTGACCCTCCCCCCAACTGCACTGCCTAACACGTACCTGCCACCCCCTCTACAATCCAACACCTCTAAGCAATGTTACCATTCTCTGACTGTATCCCCACCTCCGCTCTCCTCACCATTCACATCGCCATCCTAAGATATGTCAAACCCCGTCTCATCCCCACCACCTTTCTGCACTCTAGCCATCACGGGCATTTTTACGAAGGACCTCAATATAAAGACAAAGAAAGAAGGGCGGGAATACAAACAGACATCCAGTGTAGACTGACCGAGCATTGTTCCCAGGTCTTGAACGAGAAATTCTGACTTGTTTAGAGTAAGGATAGATGGACTTCCGGCAATTTAAAATCTTCACTCCCTTCCTGGGCTCTCGATTTAGGCCGTTAACGCGGTGGCTGAATCGGTGCGCAGAGCGGGTCCATATGCATATCCATGAGAGCCTTCCCAGGGGGCCTAAGACCCCCTGGGGTACTGGTGGTTTAAACACTTAGCAGTACATTATTAATTATTTTAATACAGTGCTACATTCTTACTGGATGAATTAATAAACACCTGTTCACTCCGCATCCTTATTTTTTCATCAAAATTTCAAAAGTCATTTATTTTATTGGACTGAGCAGTATTGGACAGAACAACCGAACCCCAGGTGGGGAGGGCAACCTCTGCCCTAATTTTTGACACTGCTGTAGCAAATAAACCCGGGCAATAATGGCTGACACCATAGGCTACCAGAGTGGCCCGGGACCACTTGTCCAGCCGGGCAAAAAACGAATTTAAAAATAAAAAAATAAAAAGTATTTTTTTATATTTAAATTTAAATTTTATTTTAAATTTGGTAAGGAATTTCGATGTGACCCGGAGGCAAAAGTTGTTCAGTTTATTTTTCTGCATAACATAGTTTTGCAATCAGACTCGCTATCTTTCACACTTCTCATGCATGCAAACAGGTGCGCAGCAACTGGCGACAAGCGCCCACTCAGAACTCAGAGATATGGTTGCCGAGAACACAGTTCCGATACAAGTTCACTTCAATGGCTATGGCGACACAGCGCCCACACAACTCTCTGTTCGCACACACAGGATCACCCTCGATATCCCACACGCGTTACTCTGTACACACATACACTGCACGCCATCTACAGCTATGGCGGGTATGGCCGCTGCTAACCTATTGCTATGGCTAAGCTTCTTCTCTCTCGCCCACTTCGTCCTCGGGCTCACTGCAGACCACCTCGCACAAGTCGCTGTGGCAGCGCTTCCGCATGGCTCACGCAGGAATGAATGAATGACTGGGCGCTGCCCTTTGATTTATACTTCTGTAGCTCGCTGGTCTGGCGCTTGCCCATGCCCATGGTGCACACAGTCCCATGCGGTATTTGCTTGACTGGACTAGGACTGACTGGGACTGGGACTGCTGACTCAGCACGGGTAGACTCCACCACTTGCCCACTTGCCTCAGTCTAAACGTGGGCAACTTCGAAAGGCCACTGCTAGACTGACTGGGACTGGGACTGCTGACTCAGCACGGGTAGACTCCACCACTTGCCCACTTGCCTCAGCCTAAACGTGAGCAGCTTCGAATGGCCACTGCTAGGACCTTCCGGAAGGCCGTAGACTTGGCCTTTCGATACTGTAGCAGCTACGACCTTGACCTTTCTGGACTGTAGCAGCTACGACCTTGACCTTTCGGGAAAACTACAACTACGACTGCTAGACCCTGCTAGGCCTCCTACCCGACAGGTCTACGGATCAAACCCCTACTGCCTACGGACCCTACGACAGTCCACCAACTGTTACGAAAACACAGTTCACGGGTTCAACTCTAGGGGTCGACACCGATACTGTACACAGGTAAGGTGAGGACTAGGGATCGAGCCCTGGGATCTGCATCGGCTACTGCAAATTGGTGAATACCGTTTCAGTTTTTTTCCAGATTTTTTGGATTTTTATTTTTTTATTTTTTTTTGGCAGGGACCTTCCATGATCGGCTACTGCGAACTGGTGAATACCGTTTCAGTTTTCTTTCAGATTTTTTKTWTTTTTTTTTTTTTTTTTTTTTTTGGCTGGGACCTTCCATGGTCCTTGCACGGCCGGGCCGCCTGGGAAAATAGGGTGACCCGGGCGGCCCGGCTGGTAGCCTAGCCGACACACATTAAGGCGGCGCGCAAAGGGATGGAAAAGCAAGACAGACCACAAACAGAACCACCACCAGGACCGACTCCCACAGACACCCAGAGCTCGAGCACCCCTTCACAAGCCCCATCCGAAGGGACGCAAAAGTCCAATTCAGCACCAAGAACCCTGGGACAGAGAGCGAATCGAATTTTTGGTGAACAAAACAGAAATAAAGGCTGAAATCACCAAGACAAAAGATATCATCAAAAATAATGTGGGAGAGGAGGTAGAAGTTGAAATTTGGGAATATACAAAAGAACAACTGCAATCCCTCAACGAATTATGAGAAGCATGCAGTGCTCTTCAACTTCACGAACAAGAACAGGGATCTACCGCTGAATGAAAAGAGGAAGTGTGGAGTTGGAAAGCATCCATGGAACAGAACCGGACGTCGCTTACCACAAGAGGGGGAAGTACACGGTGATGGTTATGTGCGTTGGCCCAATGTATGCCCAATTTCTGGTCTCTCTAGGAGCGCTGAAATGCAAAGGTTCTGTGGTCACGATCCAATCATGGAAACCACACAGGGAGCCCCAAGCGGATGCATCCAGGCATCGTCAGACGATGCTCAGAAACCACTTCTGGGTACAATTTGACAACATGTCCGAAGGTATGCACAGCTTCGTGCAAAAAATGCTTCAGAAGGAGTATCCCAACAACCCAATCATCGATTGGTTGCCAGCAAACCCAGAATTCATGGCCCCAAACCATGATGCAAGAGTGGCTTGCCTGGAAGTTTCTTCAGGCACACTCCCTAAATTTGCAGATGTTTGGATCTTCAGGAAAAATGGACAAAAATTAAACGTGTTCATTTCCACGAAAACAAATCCCTTATGTTTTAAATGCAGAAACAAGGGTCATTTGCGAATGCATTGCCCCCTTGCGGGGGAAACAGGGAGGAAAATCACACTCAAACAAGCAATGTTGGTTGAATGTGATACAAAGCCAGGGGTGTGGTATATCAACGAGGCACAGTACAGAGGATGCGTCTTTGACGACAACCTAGAGAGCCCAAATGGATTTCGGTTCTCCAGGGGGAACCTAAGTTGAAACCAGACGTTTACCCACCATACAACAGCAGATGGAGGGCAGTAGGCGCTAAGAGAATGGAGGACAACCACATGCTTCCTAACACAGGAAGTAATTAGGGAAGCAAGCTTACCGGATGAGAAACAAAGATTGGAAAAAATGAATGAGCTGCACACAATTGGCCAGAATGCAGAAAGGGCCTATCTGGAGAATCAAAGAGCCAGATCTTCACCAGAAAAAGGCCAGGACTCCACCTGCTCAACACCAAAGCCCACCTCCGCTAGCAGAGAGGACAAGGACAGCATCCAAATAGACAGGTCTCTTAAACGGACATCAGATGAAGCCGTAAATGAATTGACTTCGACTTCCTCAATTAAGGAGAGACAAAGATCAATCGGACTTGCCAACGCACTGTCAACTGACATGGGCACGGAGGAAAGCAGGCACAGCAGGCAAGACAGTGGCACTCAAGGTGAGAGAGTCTCAAAAGTGTCCATCCCAAAGTGGATTGAGGACGACACCTCCCAATGGGCAAGGAAGGATGAGGACATGGATGGCTCACAGCAACTGACTCAGCCAACCGACTCCAGTGGGAAACAGAGCCCAGACTCAAGTCGAGATAGAAAGAGGACCAGATCAGAGAGCAATGCAAACCAGAGAACAGACGAGGCGGATTCCGATGGGGATGCTGATGGGGAGGCTGCGAAGCACTCAGAGGACAAGAGCTCAGAAGAAGAGGATGAGGACATGGGGGATGGAGAGGATGAACAGGGGCAAGGTATGTACTCGCTCGATTATGTACAACAGTATGTCCGCTCCTTAGAACTGGACAGAACAGTGGAACTAGAGGTGAGACTCGCACAGCACAAACACATGCATAACCTCAGGTCAGCAACCAAACTGGAAGACAGCATAAGCATGGAAAACAGATTCGAGATCCTCAAGAAAGAGAGAGAGAGCTCAATGGATTTTATGCAGCGCAATACAGTATGAAGACAAGAATTGAGAAGAATAGAATCAGAGTGACACAAAGAATTATGAACAACGGTTCACCTGGCCTAAAACTTACACTGAACAGCGAGCAGAAAGGAGAGGAAAGAAGAATAAGAAAGATGAGGGACAGAGATCCACAGGAGACCAGCTCCATGATACTTCCTCCATGACAGCAAAAAAAGAGTCGGTAGATGAGCTCAGAAGACAAGCTGCAATCCCAGAAGCTCAGGTAAACATATTGAGGGACCAGAACAGGGAGTTGGATGATCAAGGCCACAAGGAAATAGAAGCAGCGGCCAGAGTGGATGCACGCAGCAGTCCCAGGCAACGAACGATGATCCCGTTCCGCGGGAACAACTACTTTGAGACCTGGGAAGTCGCCTATCATGACTCCAATTCGCTGATCTCAGTACCAGACCAGGAATGCACACAGAACACCTCACGAGAGCTCATCTCAGACAATGTGCCAGCAGATCTGTGGATCTTGGGGACCAAAAGAGAGGGTACGGAGGAATGGAAGGACCAATAGAATGAAGTGCAACGGGCGGACCTGCGACCCTTATTGGTAGAACTGGAAGAGGAAGCCGTTCTCAAGGGTGATTTGTGCTGGGTTCTATGGCTAGCTGTGGAATCCATGCCATACGGCTAGTTAGGAGGAGAATTGGCAGCGGAGATGGCTGCCTTGAGCAGCGCATTGATCACAGTGTACGGCCTGTTCACACAGTCCCTCGAGCTCCTCAGGCTAAAGCTTCAAGGGTCAGCCTCAACTAGGAGGGTGATACCAACAGCCGGCTTCTAGACATCAGACAGTCATAAGGCTAAACGGGGCTAGAATTGAGTTACAACGATGGAGGTCCAAGGGGAGGAAGGGACAAGACCCCCGGTCCACAGAAAATTCATGGAATGTCAACGACATGTCCTCTATACTCACTAACCAAAGGAAATGGGATTATGTAATCAAGAGCACTGACTGGTTTGGGCGTTCTCCATCAGACCTTCTATGTGTCCAAGAGACTCGCTTAACTGCCTCCGAAGAACACCGAAGAACTCGAGCACACATACTAAGGAAACTGAAATGGGTAAAAGAAGCAATTCGGGCTCCAACCCCTCGCCCCAATTCAGCATGTGTGGCTATTCTAACATATGCTAAATCCAGAGCATCAAACAAGATTATTAGGACCGAACCAAGCATAGATGTAGAAGAAGGAAGACGGGCCAGCTGGACTTACAAATCAACGAAGAGAAGTTCAAGATACTAACAGTTTACTCTCTGAATACCTTGAATCATAGATCCAGACTAATTGCAGGCCTCCTACCGAGGTGTGATTCCAACATACAACTCATCTTGCCAGGGGACTGGAACACGGTACTTGACCTAACTATGGACCGCTTTTCAGGAGCACCATCAGGGACAATGCAAGCCACGTGGAATGAAGCCCTTCCCATCCACGAGTTGATGATGGAAAAGGATCTAATAGATCCATTCAGAGTGCTGCACCCGGACAGCAAGGAAACCACTTACCTAAAAAGGAATAGAAGTCAGCACATCTCAGCATCCCGAATAAATTATTTTTTAACATGAGGATCGCTCATATAGGAGCAATCCACAACACAGAAATAGGGGAACTCCCCCGATACACAGGCCTCAACCACAAACCAATCAGCTTGTGTCTTAAACTAGAAACCACCCCCACAGAGGACGGAGCTTCTTCAAAATCAACAACTCATTGTTAAATACACCAGAAATAAGGGAAGCAGTCCTGTCAGTGTGTATTAACCACGACTGCACTAACCAGGATTTCCCAGACTTGGTTGTGGCTATGACGGAAACCACAGGTAGAGCCTCCACCAAGAGAAAAGCAAGTCATGAGAAATTGCAACAGGCAATAAGGGTAGCAGAAAAAAAACTCATGAGCAACCTAGGAGACAAACCTATATGAAAAAGTCTTTGAACAAGCTAGGGAAGAGATGTCCGGATGGAAGGAATATAGGAACAAGGGACTGAGGATGAGAGCCGGAATAAAGGAATGGGAAGAAGGCGAGAAAATGACGAAGTATTTCTTTAATAGGATCAAGACAAACGCTAGGAATGCAAGCATAGATAACTGCAGATAGAGCAGGGACTGACATCCAACCCACAACAAATGCTAGCAAAATCAGCATCGTTCTTTCAAAACCTCTACACATCTAAAGAACTACTCACACCAGGAAACCTCACGCGCGAGAGCAAAATTCCTGACTCACTTAGACAGGACTCTCAGCAGAACAGGCGGCAGCTTTAGACATGCCGCTCTCTGAACAAGAAGTCTTCGAAGCATTGCAATCAATGAAAACGAACAAACGAACTCTCCAAGGAGTTATGGATCATGTCCTGGCGAGCTCTAGGAACATAACATTTCCAATACCTGGAGCGCGCATGGAATAGAGGCACACTAGGAGAATTTCAAAACACCAGTGTAGTCTGCCTAATTTACAAGAAAGTTGATCCACTAGACATTAGAAACTACAGACCAATCTCTCTGCTCTCAGTAACATAAAAAAATTTTGCTAAATTACTAGCCAATAGAATCAAAACAATAACAAGGAACTGCTTCCATATCAATCAGACGGGATTATCCCAAGTAGATTCATACTACATAATGTAATGACCCTCAACGAATCAGTCAGATACATGTAGGATAAAAGAATGAATGCAGCCATACTACTCTTTGACTTCGAAAAAGCGTATGACCAGGTTAACTGGAACTTCCTACGACGATGTATGGAAAAAATGGGAGAAAGACAAAATTTTTGAAAATGGGACCAGGTCCTTGGAAGAGTGCAAGTCAACGGCCATCTGTCGCAGCCATATCGAATGTCCCACTCAGTAAGACAGGGCGGCCCGTTAGCAGCCCCAATCTTTTTTTTCACCATGGCGGCAATTGCCTCCTTTCTAAGGAAAGACCCATCGATTGAAAGATTGGTAGAGGACAGACAACACCCAATCGACCTGCCCACTACCATCCTGTTTGCGGATGACCTGGCGGTCTTAATACGAGCATCGGACTCCTCCTTTCAAGCTCTCACTAGAGCCACGCAACCTTTTAAAAATTTTGCCCAAAACAATTGGGTGGTGGATAACAGACCCACAAACTGACCCCCCACAAAGTACTCGGTAGGAATGAACTGGTCACGAGGCAACAAACCACTCAGATTCCTAGGGATTCTAGTTTCCAAGCATGGCACCAACCAAGCAATGGCTCTTGCCATAATGGAGAAGATGATTTCTAGATTGGGCAGCTGCTCCAATATCTACACCTCAATATTTGGCAGAGCTCTTATCCTGAATACATCAATCATCTCAATGATGTGGTATACTGCCACAATATGGAGCCCACCCAGGCAGTGAAGAACTCAACTCAGAAGAAGGGTGGCCGTCTATCTATGGACCAGCGATCCATCTAAAGGGTTGACCAAGGCGTTGACCGAGGGGTTGACCAACGTTGACCAAGACTTTGACCGAGGAGTTGACCAAGGAGTTGACTGGTGTTGACCAAGGCGTTGACCAGCGAGTTGACCAAGTGTTAACCAGCATTGACCGGAGCTGTTGACCACGAAATTGACCAAGCTGGAGTTGGTATATTCTCGCCAAGCCTTCAGCCTATCCCCTCGCCCTATGGATGTGCACTCACCCTATGGTAGTTGCTGAGTCTGTTTGTCTCTTCTTTCTGCATCGAGTCTCTTCTGTCCAGGTGATAGGACTCCGTGTATGAGGATGTAGAGCTGCACTGACCAAACCCACACGGGCTGAGTAGGGCTTAATTCCATGTTTGACGACTGACACGTCCCGAAGGACAAACCCTCCCAAGGACCGGTACAGACCAGCGGGCTGAACAGTGTGGCATGGGTAGCCCAAAATCCGAGTTGTGGGCTGCACAACCAGCTGTCTAAGTGTTGAGAGGACTTGCTGATCGCGTCGTCCTTTCTGCGACGTTAAACAATTCTTGAGGAGTTATGGGGGATCTCCTTAAATGCCTCCTGATCAGCGCTGAAGTCCTGTAGTGACAGCTCAGTATTAGGTATAGGCTAGAGACCCTAGTTGACAGGGTCCTGAACCAGAGTGAAAGCCAGGTGGGATTGACTACAGGTGCAGGGCACCCGGGTCTGGATTGTAAAGGACAGTGGTGGCGAAAGCTTCCGTCGGTCGTGGTAACCTGGCTGGATCAAAGGGTAAGGCTCTGTCGTCCTTAGAGAGTCTGTCAGTAAGTTAAGTCAGTTAGGGGGTGGAAGTCTAAGTGGTGAAAGGTGGAACTGACACTTGGTTGTACATCTAACACCATGGTTGACCTGCATGGTGGTAAGAGCACCCCATACACTAAGGCTCAGGAAGAGCAAGCCGCCACCCTACTGAAAGAGAGAAAATAAAAAGAGGCTAAGAAAGAGTTGATCAAGCAGGCCAAGAAGTTGGCCTTGATGGAGGAACAGGCGGAGAAGAAGAAGAAACTGGAGGAGGAGATGGAGAAGTTGAAAAAAGAAGAGGAGGAGAAGTTGAAGGCAGTAGAAGAAGAAGAAGTGGAAGTGGAGGAGGAAGTACACTTAGACAGAAGGCCGAGAACGGAAAGGGGAGGAACAAGCAGCACTGTGACGCCCAACCTCACGCCCAGCGCGACTTCCTAATCGGAGTAGGATGTGGGCCTGGAAGTGCGAAAAGGGGTGTGCCAAGGATTTTTGGGAAAGTGGAGTCCCAGGTCAGAACTGAGATCTCCTGTGGCAGGGTTTTTCGGGGGCACGAGTGCAATTTGGCGGAGAGGGTGGACCGCCTCTGGTTACAAGGCAGATGGTATGCGCGGGTCGCTCAAGGCCGAGCGAGCCATTGGTTTCGGGGACGGTGGTTTGCGGGCGGGTCCCTTCGGGGTAGATGGGGCGCCAATGAGTCACGCCGTCGGGAGTCGCCGCGTGGCGTCCGTCGTTGCGCGTTTGGGTTGGGCCTCCGGGATTCCGGGGTTCTCCGCTCGCCGCGTCGTCGGTAGTTTTCGCAGGGCGTACTGGGCCAGTATGGGGTTATGGCTGGCCACGGGACGACCCTGAGTTGATGATACGGAAGAAGAAGGCGGAAGGGAGGGAAACTGGTGGGTGAAGTAGTAGGTGTGGTCTGGAGAGGGGAAATCAGAGCACCGGGGGTTGCTAGTGGTGGCGCACTGAAACTCCCGGGGACACAGTCGGTTTTCGGTTAGGCGAGGGTATCTCTGTCGCAGAACTTCGTTTATCCAAGGGGTGAAGTAATCTGGGTCGTATGATGAGTCGGAATTCCAGGATCGGTCCCTTTGGGATTGACGAATCGACGCCTGGGGATACGTGTAAGTGCGCAACTCAGATCGTGTTTTACACGTGTCCTCACGCGGCGTTCGCCGAGCCCGGCATCAGATCGTCTAATCACTCCGTGCTGTTTTGAGCATGCAAGATGCAACGACCACAATCAGCTCAATCAAAAGACACGCGAAGACAAGGACAGGATTACCGATTGCGCAAAATTCCTATTCTACTTACGAGTGCATCAAATGCGATAAACAAAAGCAAAGACACTGATCCGGTAGAAAGATAAGCAATCAAACATGGCATCCATACATCCACTCATTCATTAATCATACACACAATGCATCAGAGGTGGAAAATCGCAAGGACAAGTGTGACCAAAAACCAAGTCCAAATTCCGATAAACCGAAATCGGGCAGATCGCCCATAGCCGAAATCAAAAATTATATACACGAGACAAGAGGGAGAAAAGA
>BFEA01000012.1:6176368-6187485 GCA_003427395.1 Chara braunii
GGGAGAAAAGATAAAAGAAACAGCAACTCCGCGTCCATCAACCTCAACTCTCCCTTCCTCTCTCTTCTTCTCCGATGCGGACAGTCCGTCGTCGCACACCAACCCACGAAGCCGTCACCCCGCTTAGTCCTCCCGCACCCGTCAGGTTCGCCCGCGCCCACAGTCCGCTGTGGCCCGCGTCAACCGCGCAGGTTTGGCACCAGCTCGTCGGGTCGCCCGGGCTCTACTCACCTCTTACTTCGCTCGTGTGCCGACCCTCGCTGATCGCGCAACCCCGAGCTTCCAACAGTTGATTAAGAGAGCTAACTAATCGCGCAGCCGGAATTTATAGCGTGCATGCTTGCGCGAAGAACACAGAATTACTAGGACTTAGGAGGGAGATTAGAGAGGGAACGCCTGCGTTCTGCATGACCGGCCGCGGCGTGGGGGACGTAGCCACTCTCCACGCATCGATCCGAGCATGCAGACCGTGGCTACAAAAACGCAGCAAAAGAAAGAAAGGAGGGCGGGAAAGACGAAGCGCAAGAAGAAAGATACAGTTACAATAGCGCCAGCTCAAAATTACAGTTACACGTCCGATTAAAGGCGCCGACTAATCAGAATTCCGTTGCAGCCGCATAAAGAAGCGCGTAAACAAAAAGCGCCGAGCGGCATAAGAAAATCCTAATTACAAAATTCCTAAATTCCTATCTAATGTGAAAACGCAAAAAGCACAAGTTCTAGAAGGAAAGTTTGAAATTCCGAGAGCCATCGGGGCTCGACAAAATTCGAAAAAGAATGCAAAACAAAAATTCAAAAAGAACGAAGCAAATTCCCGCGCGATGTCCGCGCCCAAACGGCTCCGAAACCGAGCCAAAAGAATTGTCGTCAACATTTATTAATCGCGCGCTTGGTGGCGCGCCAGCCATCCGACCAATCAATCACCCGTCCCGGGACTCACCCAGCTCCGAACTCAGCCAACCGAAAAGAGCCGACGCAAAAGACGAAGAAGCGAGGGCACCGATGCAATTTCCAATCCATCCCAATCTCCCGTAATTGGCCCAACCTTCCCAGCTTAGGACCCCTCATAGCTGCGAAGAAAGTCGCGCGCTACTGAAAGTGGTTCGTCACATATGTGACGCCCAGGGGTTTCCAATATTAGCAAGCTCCTGCTTGCTTGTCGATTTCTTTAATCGATCGACACACGGAGCTCTTCTATGCCACGTGTGGACGTCGTCCAACGTGGCAGCGCTGCTCTACTACTAATTCCTCAGGGAGGGCCTTTGACAATCCAAGGAGGGGATTACACGTGTCGCCGTCATGACGCGTGCCCATTAGTTATGCATCAGCGACCGCCGGGGAGGGGAAAGGAGAGGCGGTACATGGAGGGGTGGCGAGGGGGAGGGTTGATGGGTAGCGGGGGAAGGAAGCTCTCCATTTCGGCCACCGTCTCCGGAAGTTCCTGATAACGAACAATCCGGTGAAATCGGGGGAATCGGTTGCCAGTGTGGGGGAGAGATGCGAGGTAGTCGGGATAGACGGTGGTAAAGGTTCGAAAAAGGGCCGCGCGGAAGCGATCGTGGTTCTCGCATGCGGGGATAGTCCCCGTAATCATGCAATATACCTCGATCATATTGTGGCCTCGCCACGCGGCACCAAGGAAGAGGATGTGGAGGCAGAAGACAGGGCGGGCACATCGGGTAGAAGGGTGGGGATGAACCGTGACCGCGAGGCGGGTAGTGTAGAAGAAGCGGAAAGTATCGATGGGGAAGGGATTGGCGGGGAAGGTGACGCGAGTAGAGATCTGGCGGAAGGAGAGGTGGTCAAGGGGACGGCGGGATAAGGACCGGGGACGAAGCCCGATGCCCTGCCTCGGTACGTGGACGAGTTGGTGGGCGGTCGGAGGCGGAGGGGGAGGGGGATCGGCTTCGTCGCCATCTCGCTGGTGCGGCCGAAGTCTCGCCAGTTGTCGCTCCATCCTCGGGCTTAGGCGACTCGGGATCCCGGGCTGGATCGTCGATGAGCGGCTGGCCGGCTGCGCTGACAAATTCCAGCTGTCTCTTCCCGGCCGCGATTTCTTCCCTCTTCTGCGCCTGGGCCTGCGCCCGAGCCTCGTCACGCACTTCTTCCTCAAATCCTTCGTACTCCGACTCCTCTTCTTCCTCCTGGTCTTCTTCTTCTTCGTCGTCGTATTGTTCTTCCTCCTCCTCCTCCTTACTTTGCTCTCCTTCGCTGTGCTCACTGTAACTCCCTTCTTAGGGAGTTTCTTCCTCATCGGCCTCTTCTTCGACCTCCTCTTCTTCTTCTGAGCTTTCTTCATCCGCTTCAATCTCTATCTCTTCGTTTTCGGAAGCCGTCCGATCTTGGAAGAAGACGAGATCGACTTTCTCGTGCGGGTCCAAGTAATCGCGCTGTGATGGTGGGTTGCGGTGGCTCCCCGGTTCCTCCAAGCACGCCGACCACTGAAGATATGGCGCCAAGGTCCGCGTACGAATGTGCTGGACCGGGCTGTCGTCGCTCTGCGAGACGATTTCAAGAGGGAGATCGTCGGCCAGCTGTGCAAGGGGGACCATTAACTCGTGTACGATCGGTTGGCGGTGATCAGGCCGCACCGATCCGAAGAGGAATCCGAGCAGATCGCCTTCCACTTCTGTTCGCCATGCCTGGATGATAAGCAGCTCGAGGTACTCGGCCCACTGACGGTGATCTTCGTGCTGCGTCCACGTGACCCTTACTCCGACCAAACACACCGACAACTCAATGAAGTGCTCTCGCCAACGCCTCCACTGCAGGGGATCGAGGAGGGGAACATCAAGTGATTCCAGACGAAAGGAAAGATGCGGATGGACTCCGGACTGCCAGAAAGTGGGGAAGAAGGAGGGGAGGTCGAAAGTGGAGATCTGGGATGGGTTCATTGAGGACGGGGGAAGGGAACGAGCTCTGGGAGCACCACCGCTGGCTCGTGCTGGAAGGTTCGGATCCCGTCGAAATCGACGCCGTCCGTGGGAAAAAGGTTGTCTCTGTGGGGCGTGAGCCACTGATTCCACTCCGCCGCCAACTGCTGTGCCCACAGTCGGAGCGTCGTCTTGATAGTTGTATGCCGCAACGGGCTGATGGTGCTGATGTCGCCGCTGAAGGCGACCACCGTAGACGCGTGGCTGATTCCTGGAGCCGATTGCCGATGAACTTCTATTGCCTCTGCTAAAACAACCACCCGCGGACTTCCTGCAAAACGAAACTCAGCATCCGCGTACACTCCCTGGGTACAGAAGAACTGCGCAAGTTGGCGAAGATCTGGATTGAGCCGCGTATGATGAACTTGTCGAATCCCCGAGATGTGACACCGTGGCACCAGCAGAGAGTTGCCGAGAGCTCGTTCCGTAAGAAAACTCGTGGCGATGGCGATGGAGTGATAGAGAGAGAACGAGAAGGAGACAGAGAGGCAGGCGATAAGCAGTCGTCGTCCTCTTCCGCAGCGGAGGAGGATTCGGATGAATGCGAAGATGGGGAAGGCGGAAGGGGACGAAGGTAAGACACGTGGTGGATGATCGGACGAGCCGATCGGTTGCCGGAGACTTCAGGCGCAAACCGCACGGTGTTCACGCTGTTCGGTCCGAGCTCAATCACGTGAAATCGCCCGAAGAATCGTGGCGCTAGCTTGCCCTGGCGAGCACATTTCCTTACCTGCACGATGTCCCCCAATTTGTACTGGGGTCGTGGACCTGCGTTCCCGTTTCGGGCCTCGTAGCTTTGGACCTCGGTCGTTTTCTGGCGTTTTCGGGCTAGCCTGGGGAGGGACCGTTCCATTAACTCTAGGTGCCGCTTGGCCTCGTCCCGCACTGTGGCCCCTGTGGGCCGGCGGTTAAGCGTTGATTCGTCAGGGAGGCTTGGTATTGAAACGCAAGCGATGCTATTAGTCCTTAATTGAAAGGGGCTCAGGCCCGTCGATTCACGGGGCGTTCCGCGATGGACCGCTAAGATGTGGTCGTCAATATCGGGCCAGGGCCTCGGATCCCGTGCCGTGATGTTGCGTCGCAGTGTTGTCTTTATCACCCTATTGGCATTTTCTACCAATCCATTAGATTGTGACATGTGGGGCTCGGTGTTCCGTACAGCGACACCGTGTATGACCAGGTTCCTTAATACTTCCCCTCTGAATTCTGCCCCGTTATCGGTCAAGATTTCTTCCGTATCCTGGTGCATCCCGAGAAAACGGTTAACATATCGCGCGATTTCGGCGCCTTGTCGCGTACGACAGGGGTAGGCCTCGATCCATTTCGAAAAATGGTCGACGAATACCAACAGGACTGAATATTTGCAACTATTAGGACCAGGGGGTACCACGATATCGGTAGTATCCATACTCACCCTTCGGAACGGCCGTTCAACTACCGTTGGAACTATCGATCTTGGCTGCTGGATCGGCGCCTTGTCAGCAGCGCAGACTTGACAGTTTGCGACAATGAATTTCACATCGTCCCGAATATTGGACCAATACCACTCGTTTTTATTGATTGCTGATTCGATAATCCGTACGGCAAAGTGGGCTGCCGTCTCTTCATGTGTCGTCTTTACCCAGTCGTACGTCATGAACGGATGCGGTACAACCATCCAAATCCCACAGCCGTTCGTTTTCCGTTTTTCTAACCTACCCTCTATCCATCGATAATCCCAAGCCCTTTCGTTAGCCCTCCTCCGATCTTCCTTGGTGAAATCCTGGAGGGGGTTACCCACTAAGGTGGCAATCAAGGCGATGTCGGTCCATAATTCGGCCCTTCGAAACTTCCGGGTCTTTTCCAACCCTTCTGGCATGGCATCCAGAAAGCGAGCTTCGGTTGGGATTTTGTCAACCTGACACAAGGGGCATAACCACGGTTTACTATCATTTCGATATTGGATGCACGAGCCATGGACTCGTTCGACACACTGTCGGCAGTCTATCCATTCCTCATACCCTTCCCCGTTAGGACACATGGAGAGAGTATACGCGAGAAATTGCTTCGCAAAAATAGCAAAATTTATCAGGCAGGGAGAGAATAGACGAAGAGGAGATGGGAGAAAGAGGAGTAGTGAGGTTACCTCCGTCACCCATTGCCATCGGTCTGCTTCTTGCCACGTGGGAGAACTGCCACTTGTCCGTACTTAGTCCCGTTTGCCTGTTCCGACTCCTTCCACGGAGTGATTTCCTCGCCTTTCGGTACTTTAGCGGGCCGATGCAGACGTGTCAGTCCGTCCGCGTTGCCGTGCATTTTTGTCTTCCGGTGGATGATGTCGAAGTCGTATTCCTGTAGTCGTACCGCCCAACGTCCAATCATGCCCGTGTAATTAGTGAGCTTCTTCAAGGCCAGCAAGGGCTCGTGATCCGTCACAAGGCGAAACTTTTGTCCATAGAGATACGGATGGAAGTGTTGGATTCCCCAGACTACTACATAGCATTCGCCTTGGGGTGCTGAGTCATTCCTCCGTTCGTCTGACACCGTTCGTGACGCGTACTCGATGACATGCTCGCGACGATCGTTCCCCTTCTGCGCTAGAATAGCGGAGATAGCTTCCGGTTGCCAGTCCGTGATAAGGATGAACTGTTTCGAGGGATCCGGCCGGATCAAAATAGGTGTCGTCGCCAGAGCGTCCTTGAGGGTCGCGAAGGCCTGCTCACACTCCGCATCCCAACTGAGAGGCTGGTCCTTTCGTAACAGGTTCATTAATGGCCGTGCAATCGCGGCGAAGCCCTTGATGAAACGGCGATAGTACGATGCCAACCCCAAGAAGGTTCGAACCTGCGTCATCGACGTGGGAACCGGAGCTTCTCTTACCGCCGCGGCTTTCCTCGAGTCAGGCTGCAGTCCTCCACGCGTCACGACGTAGCCCAAGAACGAAATTTCCAAAAGGAAAAATTCGCTCTTTTCGAGTGCGATCTTGAATCCAGCGTCCCTAAGTGCTCCCAGCGTCCACTCAATGTGTTGTGCATGCCCGTGATAGGTCTCCGAGTAGACAAGGATGTCATCCATGTATACGATCACACCGAAGTTGATCATTCCCTGAGTTAGCCGCGTCTTGTTGACGAAGTTCAGGAATGTCACGTTCATCGCCCGCTGAAACGTGGCAGGCACGTTGCAAATCCCCATCGGACACCGAACCCACTGCCACGTGCCCTCAAACAGCACGAAGGCCGTCTTCGGCCTATCTTCCTCCTTGACCAGAACATGATGGAAGCCATGCCGAATATCAAACTTACTAAAATAATTAGCGCATCCAATCGCATCCAGCAAATCATCAATCCGGGGGAGGGGATACACATCTTTAATCGTGATCTCATTCATCTTGCGATAATCGATGCATATGCGAATTGATCCGTTTTTCTTCGGTACTAGCACTACGGGAAATGACCATGGTCCGATGGCGGGTTCAATCCACCCGCTGGCTTCGAATTCCCGAATTCGTTCGAGAGCCTTTTTCTATTCTATCAGGGAATAACGGTAAGGCTTGCAGTGGATGGAGGAATGATTTCCCGTCTGAATTTCGTGTTGAATAACCAACGACAAGCCAATGTCGGTGTCGGTTACGCTAATCGCTCCCTGATATTCTATCAGGATATCTGCAATCACTCGGTGTATCTCATCAGGTACGTATTGTGAAACGTGTAACTCAAAAGGCTGGTCCCAGATTTGTACGTCGATTTGCTTTGTGCGTGCTTGTTTCGCCACATCGGGTGGTGCAGAAATGAACGAATGGTCCGATCGCCAGGAGAACACCTTGGCCATCATCTGGGCATCTTCCTCCCAGATGGCCATGTGTCCTTCCGGGGTAATCCCATTGCAGATATCTTGCCATGGCACCGTTTTAGTTGCGATCTTTATTCCGAGTTCGTCCGATTCGGCCTTGAGACGCCCCCGGGGTTCCAAAGAACTGGCCTCCGCCCCTAGGTGTAACAGTCGTACCTCTTTTGCAGAGGTCAATAGGGACTTGGGTAGTTCTGTTATATCGCAATAGTGTTTCTTGTCGTTATATCGGGCGATGAGAGGGGAGATTCCTTCGTATAGGGTTTGAGGGGGTTCCAAAGAATCGACCATCCTCGAAATCTGTACGAGGGGTTCACCCARAATCATCGCCTTGGTTCTTTGGATGTTCCGATTAGTTAGGTGCATTGTTCTTGCGATCGTTCGGGGCGGCGGGTAATAAATACGCTGTCGCGCTAGCTTCAAGATTTCCGGATCATTTTCGTCACTGCTATCCGCATCCTTCGATGATGGCTCATCGTCTGCCGAGTCTTCCCAGGCGATCATACGGAGAGTCCCTGCTAACATCGACGAAACTCGCGGAACTGCTCATCGGTACAGCATAGGGCTTTCCCCCTGTATTTCGGAGGATGATTGACCTTCGCTCGAAGTCCAGGTTCGCTCGTAATGCCACAAGAGCGGGAAGTCCAAAAAGAACGTCGTAGGTATTTACATCTAACACCACGACATCTCCTAGTGCATGCACTTTTCCCAATCGGAAAGCGACATTGGTCATTCTTCCCACTGTTTTAATCTTTTCTTCATCTGCCGAAACGAGCTGATCTTTTTTTGTAAGCATGATCAGATCGTTTTTCCTACCTGCCCTCTCAACTACTCCTAGTGAGATAGCCAAAACAGCAGCTCCCGAATCAATGATTGCGTTGTACGGAATCCCCCATATTTCAATGTTGCATTCTGCAGATTTCCACGGGATGGGTTTAATTCACAAGAAATGGTCATCCTTTTGTATTAGTCCTACCCGTATTCGGTCCGTCGTGCCAGCCGTGTTTTCTTCTGGCATGGGACTTTTGGCTTTTACGTTCGTGGTTCGGGCGAGGGCGAATCGTTTTCGGTTCGCCTTACAATGTTGTAACATCCGCTCATTAGCCTGTTCGAAGATCGAGAGCAGATGGCCGATCGGAAGTGGAACCCGATGATCCAAGGCTCTGATGATGTTCAGTACGTCGATTTCCCCTGTGACGAAGGTGGGTCCTCTTGACTCCATTTCTCCGGGAGAAGGTCGCCACTCCGCCACTTCCTTTGGTTCCGGTGCTGGCCTGATCGTTCCAATCATTCCAAGCCCAGGGTATCCAAGTGATACATACTGATCTAAGGGGATGAGCTTGGCGACTTCTTCTGTGGTTGCCAAGGCACTTCCCCCACCTTCTATTTCTTTCATCAGGGCTCCCACTCGTCCTGGACCATTAGCGATAGGAGCTGCGGCCATTTGTGCAACTCCGACCCGTTGTTGCGGGGGTCAGTGGGGGCAATCACGGGCTAGATACCCTGGCTGGTGGCATGCGTAACAGACATTCAAATTGCTTGCAGCTCCTTCGAGAACAGGCGCCAGGGACAGTCCTTGTTGGATCGGGGGCACTTCCTTTGGTTCCGGTGCTGGCCTGATCGTTCCAATCATTCCAGGCCCAGGGTATCCAAGTGATACATACTGATCTAAGGGGATGAGCTCGGCGGCTTCTTCCGTGGTTGCCAAGGCACTTCCCCCACCTTCTATTTCTTTCATCAGGGCTCCCACTCGTCCTGGTCCATTAGCGATAGGAGCTGCGGCCATTTGTGCAACTCCGACCCGTTGTTGCGGGGGTCGGTGGGGGCAATCACGGGCTAGATACCCTGGCTGGTGGCATGCGTAACAGACATTCAGATTGCTTGCGGCTCCTTCGAGAACAGGCGCCGGGGGCAGTCCTTGTTGGATCGGAGGGGCACGCACCGCGATGGGCCGTATGTTTCTCATCATGGCTTCCAACCGAGCGTTGTGCTCTCGCTGTTCCTTTTTGCTTTCCTGTATTAGGCTAATTAACGTCTTGGTTAGTTCGAAGATGGCAGTGGATTCATTTGTTCTTACTGGACTCTCGATTGGTGGCGGGGGGGGCGTTCTTACAGGTGTTGGCATCACATGGACAGGGACACTCGGAATCTCACTTGGGGTTGGTCGTTTAGGGCCCACCTGTTCTAGATAGGTGACTGGGCCATACACAAATCCAATATTTTCAAACTTGTTCTGTAATGCGGCCAGCTCAGCTCTTGCCCTCGCAAGTTCGGACGAATCTCCTTCCCTAGAATAGTCTTCTCCTTCCAGGAAGTTCGCCGCGAACTTTCGTTCCATTTCTTCTGCAGCAGCCATGATCTGTTGCAACGTATGGGTGATGGGGGAAAATTGTTGTCACAACTTCGCCCGTTCGGCTATGAAGCCCATCAATAAACAAATCTCTCCCGACTTGCTCGCCTCGCTCAGTCTTCACAAACATTCGGTAGAACCGGTTTCCGTATTCTGCGACATACTCGAGAGGTTTTTGCACTCGGTCTTTGACCATGTAAAGTGCTTGCTCTGGATGGACAATCGATTCAGGAAATCCCGTTCGAAGGTCGGAAGATCAACCCATACATAGGTAGTAAGCCAATGATGAGCGTCTCCTCCTAATCGAGCAGGAATATTTATCTGCGCTTCGTTATCGTCATACTGCTGCGTGGCCAGCCATGCTCCTGCAAGATGATGTGCTGGATCGAATACATAAAGATCTGGTGGTGTCATGGGGGCCCGCGCTCGTGGGGCAGGTGGATTAGGATTGGGTTGATTAGCATTCTTTTGCGGATTCGGGTTTTGTACATTAGCAGCCATGTTGACTTCCCGTCGATTAGCCGATCTACTTCGGGTGATGATGGGGTCGCGTCTATATGCGTTCCGGGGTCGAGGTCGCCCTCGGTTAGCCAGATCGCCCAATTAACGTGCTATTAATCCTAAGACCCGGCCACGTGTCAGGCTCCGATACCAACCTCACGTCCAACGCGACTTCCTGATCGGAGTAGGATGTGGGCCTGGAAGTGCGAAAAGGGGTGTGCCAAGGATTTTTGGGAAAGTGGAGTCCCAAGTCAGAACTGAGATCTCCTGTGGCAGGGTTTTCCGGAGGCACGAGTGCAATTTGGCGGAGAGGGCGGACTGCCTCTGGTTACAAGGCAGATGGTATGCGCGCTCAAGGCCGAGCGAGCCATTGGTTTCGGGGACGGTGGTTTGCAGGCGGGTCCCTTCGGGGTAGATGGGGCGCCGATGAGTCACGCCGTCGGGAGTCGCCGTGTGGTGTCGGTCGTTGCGCGTTTGGGTTGGGCCTCCGGGATTCCGGGGTTCTCCGCTCGCCGCATCGTCGGCACTTTTCGCAGGGCGTACTGGGCCAGTATGGGGGTATGGCTGGCCACGGGACGACCCTGAGTTGATGATACAGGAGAAGAAGGCGGAAGGGAGGGAAACTGGTGGAGACAACGACAAATCCGGGGTGGGTGAAGTAGTAGGTGTGGTCCGGAGAGGGGAAATCAGAGCACCGGGGGTCGCTAGTGGTGGCGCAGTGAAAATCAGAGCACCGGGGGTCGCTAGTGGTGGCGCAGTGAAACTCCCGGGGACACAGTCGGTTTTCGGTTAGGCAAGGGTATCTCTGTCGCAGAACTTCGTTTATCCAAGGGGTGAAGTAATCCGGGTCGTATGATGAGTCGGAATTCCAGGATCGCGTCATTGTGTCATTGCAGTGTTATGAGTTGTCGAGGGAGGGGTCCGCAGCGATCGCAAACGCCTCGTGCAAGCACGTGCAGGCCACGCAAATTACGTCGGGCTTACGCGTGTTTGTGCGGGACGACTGCACCGTTGCGGACCGCGGGAGGGCCCCGTCCAATCAGACAATGCGCCTGTGATCGACGGTCCCTTTGGGATTGACGAATCGACGCCCGGGGATACGTGTAAGTGTGCAACTCAGATCGCGTTTTACACGTGTCCTCGCGCGGCGTTCGCCGAGCCCGGCATCCGATCGTCTAATCACTCCGTGCTGTTTTGAGCATGCAAGATGCAACGACCACAATCAGCTCAATCAAAAGACACGCGAAGACAAGGACAGGATTATTGATTGCACAAAATTCCTATTCTACTTACGAGTGCATCAAATGCGATAAACAAAAGCAAAGACACTAATCCGGTAGAAAGATAAGCAATCAAACATGGCATCCATACATCCATTCATTCATCAATCATACACACAGTGCATCAGAGGTGGAAAATAGCAAGGACAAGTGTGAGCAAAAACCAAGTCCAAATTCCGATAAACCGAAATCGGGCAGATCGCCCATAGCCGAAATCAAAAATTATAT
>BFEA01000012.1:6201466-6212305 GCA_003427395.1 Chara braunii
GAGGAGGAGGAGGAGGAGGAGGAGGAGGAGGAGGAGGAAAGGAGAAGGAGAAGGAGAAGGAGAAGAAGGAGAAGGAGAAGAAGAAGAAGAAGAAGAAGGAGGAGGAGGAGGAGGAGAAGGAGAAGGAGGAGAAGAAGAAGAAGAAGAAGAAGAAGAAGAAGAAGAAGAAGAAGAAGAAGAAGAAGAAGAAGAAGAAAGAAGAAGAAGAAGAAGAACACAAGCAAAGACCGATGATAATTCCCTTCTTCTTCACCGACAACTCTGCTCCTACTTATCTCATCCCCTCTTGGTCAAACAAGAAATAATAATAACAATAATGTTGAATGGCTGAACCAGAATCAATGTCTGAATCCCTCTTCTACTGCAGGCATCACATGAAGTCCACCATAGCCATGGCCACCCTTCTTCATCCTTCCTCCAAGGCCGAGGCTATGGCGGACTACCAGGGCATTGCCCTGCTGTGCAAAGGACAACACCAAGCAGCTAAGGCTGCTCTTGTTCAGTCCGTCATGCCTGACTCTGCCTTGAAGCTTCTTGGTGCAGCTCTACCCCAGCGGGGCCTTCCAGATGCAGCGTCCACCACGGTGATGAAGATGGCGTCCACCATAGCCAGGTAAGCACCTCTGGCGCTCCCCCTTCCTAGTCCTGGTCTTCATCCTCCTCCTGTCATTGCCCCTTCCCCAGCAGCGCTGCTCCTGCCAGCGCTCCAAACAGTGTGTCGCCAAACTTGCACACCGAGAATGAGGCCGGGTTCTTCGCCCGGCTGGGAGATATAGCGGCCTGCTTGCCTCTTGGGCGGCTGCACGGCCTCCAAGCAACTGGTACCTCCTCCCTTTCGGAGGGAAACATCGTTGCAGACTCTGATATTGCCCGTACAGGCCCTAGACTCAGACTGGTTGGACAGGTACCCGCCTAGACCTAGCCTACAACTACTGGGCCTCTAAAAATGCCAACTTTTGTCTTCTTCCGCTCGGCCTCGAGTACCCGGCACATCTATCTCTACTTGGTGTGGTACCGGCCTACCTGCTACTTGAGTGTTTTTCCGCTGCTCTAAGTGTCGCGGGGCTCTTTCCCCACCACTTGAGCATTTTCCCAGCTGCAACCCTCAACGTCACAGCCACAGGTAAGCACCGGCCCTTCAGGCCCTTCGAACGAACAAGTGGCCTTGCGGGTCACGCACACACTCAAGCCGACAGGCACTCAGACAGGCATGCAGACCAGCAAGCACGCACACACAGACTTAGAAAACTCAGCAACAAGCGGGAAACTCAGCAAGGCATACATTCCGTGGGCAAAACTCAGAAATCAGCAGTGTGTCTCAGTCCCTGTTTGGCAGGTCCTAACACAATGATATTTGTAAACAGTGAGGACACGCCACTCGAGCCCAGTGCCACCCAATCCCACAACTCACAGGGGAGATACACCTGCAATGGCTCATGTTATTCGGGGAAGGAGATGATTATTCTCACATTTCTTCAAATTCTGAACCTGCCCGGTAAAAGAATGGAACACCCGCTTCACCAGCAATTGCCTGCACACACAGGATTGAAATAATAAGATGGAGACATTTCAACACATAAACATGATCTAGATGAGCTTCAACATAACAATGCATGAGCAGCCAGTTGCCACATGCGAATTTAAATCGCACCCCAACGTGATAGTCAACTGAGTAAATGATAATGGAATCTAACACCATGGAGCAAGACAACCAAAGGTGATGCAAGCTAATAGCATGGGCTATCAACTGGAGACCAAGACAACCTGCAGTCCACCTTAACTCACTCTGCTGTAAGACAGGGAGTCCAAAGCCGAAAGAGAATTCACTGATGCTAATAATGGTGGCAGCATGCCATTGGACAGCTGGGCATATCTCCGGACGACCACAAAAGCGAAGGGCATGCAACACATACACAATCAGAGAAAAAGGACCTTAGAACTCTCTATCAATCTGCCCTAAATCTCTTCCTTTCCTTGTCAGATGGATGAAATGCCATGCTGAACGATTGGACAGTTTTTATACCCTTACAGGTGAACTAGCAAGTTCAATTGCAGGATGCAATAGCATGTTCAACAGCTATCAAAAATATCGCCAGTTGGAAAGCAGAATGGATTAGCAAGTTCAAAAGCTAAAGATGAAATGAGATAGCCCATCACGGCTCCATCCACACAAAAAAGAAAATTGATGAAGATCAAACCATTGGGAGACAGGAGAACTGAGGTTGCTGAAATTGAAGAGGGAAAAGAACAGTTGAATATGTTGGGTCTGAGCAGCGATGGATGGCACTTGTATTGCCCTGAAGAGAGTGAATAGGCAGTAAGAAAAAAGGAAGACAGGATGCGTGGAACAGGTAAGAAAACACAATGCAAGAAAGAGAACAAATCAACGATGTGTATGCTATGAGGAAACCTGTGTGCCCACCTGGTTCTTGATCGTGGTTGTATTTTGTACTGAGGCACTTAAAGCAACCAGCGATGAGCCGTATTTCTCTTTTGAAATTACATCGAAACAAACTTCACGTGCATAACATCAGGTATGTACGAAAGTCCAAAGATTATCCAGAGAGAGACACTTTAAAATTACAATAGTGAGGAGTCTAACATATGAAATGCAAGAGTGTTGAAAACTGAAAAAAGGGAACTGAACACTGTTTGCAAGTTTGGAGATCAAGCAGGAGAAATTGTATGGAAAGATCCTTTCACAGGCTTTCAGTGAATATTAAGTGCTCTGCTCGAATTATGTGAGAGATCAGTCTCTGTGTGTCTGCTGGCCGTTTGATTGTCTTGCTCCCTATTTCATGTGTCTCCGCGTCTCTCTCCGTCTCACCCCTCCCTCCCTTCTCTCTCTCTCTCTCTCTCTCTCTCTCTCTCTCTCTCTCTCTCTCTCTCTCTCTCTCTCTCTCTCTCTCTCTCTTGATAGATACATAGATAGGGAGATAGAGAGATAGAGACAAGAGAGAGACAGAGTGAGAGAGAGAGAGAGCTAAGAGAGAGTTCTCTTTGGATAGATAGGAGCAAGAGAGGGGGTGAGAGAGAGAGAAAGAGAGGTGGCACTCATGAGTGTACAAGTGTATTGTCATATTCACTATACACTAAAAAAAAGCATGACTGTGACAGAATGTTTTGTCGGACTTTCACAGACTCATCAGAAGACTGTATGATTTTTAAATTTCCACCACAACAGCCCCTATTCCACCCAGACGAGAAGATTTGAGTTGAGCCAGCCGAACGCTTAAAGAATTTCACCTCTTTAGCAAGCAACATAAATCATAATATAACCATTTAGAACTGTGGTTAGCTGGGCTTTCTTTGGGGCAACAGCTCCTCTTTTACTGTTTGTCGCATGTACAAGGCTGCCCACCTTAATTGTGGTTAAGCAGCAGCTGCCCACATCCCCATGTGCCTTTTTTTTTTTTCCTTTTTTTTTTTACATCCCCATGTGCCTTAAAGGCCCACTTGCACGTTATAACAGAAGGCACAGTAAAGGGGAAGGTATGCTCCCATGCATTTCACTTCAGATCTTCATACTCCTGTTCATTTCACTTCAGATCTTCAGCTTATACTTGGTCTTTGTGTCCGTCCTTCGTCTTCATACTCCTGTTCATTTCACTTCAGATCTTCATATTGTCTGTTCTCTTAGCGGAGTGCAAAGGGCAGAAGGCGAAGTCTATAGGAGTGTGGGGCAGGGGGAGGTGGAGTGCAAAGGGCAGAAGAGAAATATGTGAAGGGCAGAATAGAGTGTAACATGCAAAGGGCAGGGGAGAGGTATATGACGAACTCCAGAGAAGTCTAAATACTCACCGCTGGAACAGAGTTCCAAGACACGGGTGAGAAATTGATGTATTTTGACAAAGGCTCAGTGAGGTCGGTCGCTTCAGGAGGGTTTCGTCATTGCTTTTCCACGCACAAGGCGCTACCACGACGCGACTTTCTTCATTCCAATCGGAATACAGAGATTGGAGATCAGCACGTTATTCTACAAAGGCACATGGGGTCAGTTAGTGTTTGGGTTACATAAGATTTTGACTTGAGCAGCAGCTATTGTCTATGGTACGTTGAGTTCGGGTATGGACTGTGGAAGCACCACCTCCAATTTTCGCAGTCACAGTTGCTGTAGCAAATGACACGGCGCAGACAGATGTCACAGGCTACGTGGCTCCTACATGCTAGGAACATGGAGGCACATCGAACGCAATTATAGAGGCATTGCCATCCCAGCCCGTCTACAAATAGACATGACATGTCAGGGTGCCGTACATGAGTACAGTACTGACTGTCGGCGCACGTATGAAAGCAAAAACTCGCATGGACTGTGTGTGTGTGTGGGTGTGTGTGTGGGTGTGGGTGGGTGGGTGGGTGGGTGTGGGTGAGAGAGAGAGACAGGGAAACCAGAGATCGCAAACTGCTACGTCTCCTACAGCCACACCCGACCCATATTGAACATCCACGATATTTGGCAGCCGCAACCACCCATAACTGCGGTTTCCAAATTCTCACAACCTGGCCTAGCCACAGTTGGGCCCAATTTGAGCGTACAAACCCGGGCCCGCCCAAGCCCAGACCTTGAAGAAGAATCGCACCCGGACCTGCCCAGACCCATACATATTTTTCACCACCTGCCCCCATCCAGACCCTTAAGCACAATCCCACCCGCAACCCCACATAGCTGGCATTTTTTTCACTACCCTCACCCGCCCGTACCCGCCTTTACCCACCATTGCTTTTCCAAGTTTTCAACACCCTACCCACCCATACTCAGCTTGACGATTTCCACCGATACAATTGATGGCCCCAACAATATAGAATCCTTGGCCAACCATTGAAGCTAAAAAAACTAGGTATATGAATGACGTGTATCGAGGCAACTGCGCATGCCAGATATGAGTGGGAGAAAAAAAGTCATGGGACAAAATTCAAAGCATATTGAGGTCACACCTCCAGCAAAACGGTGCTCTGTAAAATTGAAAAAAAAAATCCGTGAAAAATAGGGGCCAGTACCCCAGTCAACATATACGCATAGGCGTAGACCCCCACATGCATACATGCATATCGTTTTGGTGGGTGACCCGTACCAAGTCTAACCCCGCCCACACCTGCCCATTTTCTTTTTTTTTTAATAAAAGGCTACCCGAAACTGGCCCACCTTTTTTCACCACAATTGCCCCCAACCCAGCCCAGGGCCATCCTCCCATCACCTGGTCATACCTGGCCAGGTGGGGCATGGGCTAGCCAGATCTGCCCGCAGCTGTCGGGTCCGGCCGCCGGCAGCTGGGCGCAGCTACGGCCAACCATTTGCAGGCTCTGAGGGAAACATGGTTAGAACCTTTGGTTCTCGACCCAAGGATCCACGCCCGAGATTAGGAAAAACTTCGTGGACAGTAGAAAAATTAACTGGAGTACACTGCACCAATGGACAGTCGAAAAATTAACTGGAGTACACTGCACCCGTGGACAGTAGAAAAATTAACTGGAGTACACTCCACCCTTACTAACCAAATGTGACTCCGGGGGTGCTGAGGTCGGGGCAGGTAAGGGACAAATAGAACGGGTGATGGGAATCTTCAAGCATAAGGATCTCCAGAGAAGCAGCGTGCGGGAAACAGCCATGTCCTCCTAGAGGGACAGATCACTTGTGGCCAAACGTGTCGGGACTGGTGCTAGCATAGCAAGATAGGAAGATGATGGTGGGAAAAGCCAAGAGGGAAAAAGAAACAGGGAAGACCCAGGGAGAGACAAAGGAAGCACCCAAAACAACATCCCAAAAAGATAATTATCAGAGCAGGCCTGGGGGATTGCAGCCAGGGACCCTACAGCAGGGGGGGCCAAGCAAGTAGCACAGAGTAGGAGTAGGAGAGAGAAAGACAGGAGGACAAACTAGGACCTAGGACAGTTTGGAGCACCGTAGGTTCAAGAGAATCAAGTTCCCGAGGATACAGACTGAAAAGATGGGCCCCAAGGCTGTTCGGAAAATAATAGACAGTCCATAATAAAACGAAACTTTATGGGACTTGCCAAGTCCCACTCCAAATTCTTCGGGAACGGGCGTTTTTCCCTAATTCCCCAACACTTGGCACAGGTACGAGTGGTTCAAGGGCTCTAACTTGCAGCAGGGCATTAATACTTTACTTCTACGCAAGATTCACCCTTGAAACAGTCCTAGATCTAGGGGCAGGAATAATCCAAGGAAGGGAGCTACCTCGGATCTCCCAAAAAGTAGAGGATGTGAGGAATGAGAGTGTAGGAGGCCCAAGGACCTCTCACCACCGGTAAACCTAGTCCTTTGATCATCCAAGGTCAAGGGAGAGGATGCAACCTGAAAACTAAACACTTGGGTTGCATAGTCCAAGGTAGGACTCGACCTCCGATTGCACATGCCGGGCCTTACGAGAGGCTAGGTACACCTGCGAAGACCAAGGGGAAGCTTTTCCCCTTGGTGCCTACCACAACCTTCCCATAACTTGTTCCAAGAGGCTTAGAGGCTGCACCTATTATGCTGCCAGATGCCCTGTAGAGTTGTCAAGAAGTGTTGGAAGGTCGAGTGCCACACTTGAGGGCGTGAGAGGGAGAGGTTTGGCTAAGGTAGACTAGAGAGGGCTAGGCAGAAGTTGCCCTGATGTAGAGCCTTGCTTAGGAGGTCTAGAACCCTTCTGGAGCAGAAGGCTACATCTCCAAGCACTTCAGAAGGTCCACCGCTTGGGAAAGGCACTGCACTAAGGAAGGTTTCTCCTTCACCTAGGAGGCAGTCGAATGGAGAAAGAAGGCTGTTTTGCGCCTCTACAGGGACCTACCTCGTTCTGAGCTGCCTAGGAGGAGGCCGCAACTTTAGTCTAGCCTAGGGAGGCCTGTTCTCTGCCAAAAGCCACTTGAGGGGCCTCCGCCTACCTTGGAAGTCATTGGGGATAGGCAGCCATAGCTCCGAGCTACCTAACGTGGTCTAATTGCTGCTTGGAGTCTGGAGGAAGGCCATATTTACCTTGAAAGTGCATCTTAGGAGCTTTTGCTGATGTCTAAGTGTCTGGAGGAAGGCCATATTTACCTTGAAAGTGCATCTTGGGAGCTTCTTGCTGATGTCTAAGTGCCTGCTGAATCATCCTCGGGCTCCGTGAGACCTTCTTCTTCTTCTCCTCCTCCTCCCTCTTATTCTCCCTCTTCTTCTCCATCTCCTGGATCTTCTTCTTCTTCTCCCTCTTCTTCTTCCTCTTCTTCCTCAGTTTATTTTTCTTCCACCCTCATTTGCTTCAATTTTGGTGCTCTATAGCCTTCCCACCTCAACTTCTGGAAAAGATCAAGCCCCGATTCTCTAGTAGATGCTACATCTGTTTTCTTTTGCCTTGCAGCTTCTTGGTAGGGGCTTTGTGCCCCGCCTAATTCCGGATTTGGATCAGGCACCTGCCGTAGATCTAGCTTAATTGTCTTTTCTGCGACTCGGACTGATAGACTAGTCGGTAAGTTTATCATCGTAGCCCATGATTGAACAGCAGCCAAACGGAATCGAACCGGTGACCTCGGCTATAACAGCCAGATGCCTTTACCACTGCAACGGTGACCCAGTGTTCTAAACTGAAGCCATACCGGTCATGACATTCAGCCCACCCCAGCACCGTCGCAGCAAGGACTTACTCGTCCACACGTGACATCCATGAGATCCTCCGCAGGCGGCAGCATCCACGCAGAATCCAAGACCCTCCGAGGTTGCCAGCGTCCCATACACCAAACTCCAGGTAAGCCTCCCTGGGCTGGTTAATGGGCTCACACACTTTCGGTAAGTTTATCATTGTAGCCCATGATCATTCCGCAGCCAAACGGAACTGGTGATCTCGGCTATAACATCCAGATGCCTTTACCACTGCAATGGTGATCCGGTGACGTTTCCCGCAACTTGGGCAGCTGAAATCACAAGAGATTAGTTTCTCTCACTCGACGCTCACTTGGTTTAGATTTAACTGCATTGTCAATTTTTGTGACTTTGGTGTAGGCAGACCTCGGCAATTTTTGCAACTTTGGTGTAGCTGATAGGACTTTGTCTTTTTCTGCAATTGGTCAAGCTGCTAGAGTGGGATATGAGAATAATCTCTTGGAACATAAACAGACTGGCAACAATACTGATAACCAAGACAAATTCAATAACATTACTAAACATGTGGACTGGTACGGCACACGCCCCCCGGACATTCCCTGTATGTGAGAGATACATCTGACAGTATGTCAGGAGGACCGAACCATACAGAAGGAAATAGTCAGGTAACTGAAATGGGTAAAAGAGGCCTGCTGGTCACTGTCCGCCGACCCGGATCAGTAGGCATGGTCATACTGTTACACAAGAAATCAGACATGGTAAAGGAAATTATAATCCACAACACATCAGGAGGGAGGTGGGTTCTGAAAGACTTCACCTTCAAGGAAGAGCACTTCCACTTAATCAGCGTGTACGGCCCGACCACCCTCCACCAAAGGCACAAACTCATACAAAACTTCGCACAAGCGTGCACCACACCAGCTCACCCGATCCTGGCAGTGGATTGGAATGCGGTCACCAACCTGGGCCTCAATAGAATCTCAGGAGGCACATTGGCATTTGACAGAGCAGCACGGAGCGAAGTGATCCCAATCCATAATCTCATGACAGTAACACAGTTTAGGGACTGGGGAAAGCCACAAGCACAGGAGTCGTGTGAAAGGATTTCACGATGTACCAGAGTCCCAGGTTCCAGTCCCAAGTCCCAGTCCCCAGTCCCGAGTCCCAGGTCCCAATCCTGAGTCCCAGGTTCTAGACCCAAATCCCATTCCGTGTTCTGTCACTGGTTCCAGCCACTTGTACAACGTGCGGGAATAGTCTAGACGAGTAGTTTTCGTTTGTACCATAATTGCAGAGGCCTAGGCGAGCTAGTTAAGTAGATCGTGATAGGAAGTCCCTGGTCGATAACAGTTATGGGTTGAAAAGTTTGACTTTAGGAGGCACCACAACTTCAGCCAGGATCACCAGAGCCATTAGGCCAGGTGTCAGTTGATTCACGCAAGCAGCCAACCCAAGAAAGTCCGCGAGAGTCCAGAAGCTGGGAACAAAGGCAAGAGGGCCAACCCATAACTAACAGATGTCTGGCAGGCGGATCAGCAAATATAAAAGCTCAGCAGCACCAGCCAACGGGATAAACTATTCATGTGCAAATTGCGGAAACGCTGCGGGTTGCTAGTGCGACAGTGCGACATGGATGGGAGCGGGCGCTAGAGGAGGAGCAAGTGCCCAACGAGGAAGGAGATGTTTGGTTACCATAGCTAGGGAGGAGGAAGAAGACGACCATAGCAGCCGAGATTCGGAGGAGTACATCGCAGCTGTATCCAGGGTGGATCCACGAGGGAGAGGAAGAGGTTGAGCAATACAAGACATGAGAGAGAGAGGGAGAGTTGCACATGAGGGAGAGGAAGAGCAGTTACATACCTGATTCGTACTTGGTTGGTGTGCGGCAGGTGCCGCTGGAGGATACAACAATTTCTTTGTATGATACAATAATGCGGTGTGGATTTCCCTGAGCGACTTTGGTTTTCATCTCTCAGTGTCCAACGTGACTTCTCACATGAATGTTCTACTGCGCATGGTGTGTGATTGCATGCTGATTGGGAGTTGAATCACTGGTATATCGGAGAGACTTGCGTATTGAAGGGAGCTGGTGGAGGTAGCGATCCCCCTGACGGTGATGATGATGATGATAAGAAAGGAGGCAAGAAGGGAAGGAGACCAGGGAAGGAGAGAAAAGATGAAGATGACGAGGAGGCCAAGGACAAGATCAAGATGAAGATGCCCTGGACCTATAATTGGACAAAGGAGGAGAACTTCCTCCAGTGGGAAGCGACCATGAGAAGTTACATTGTCGGGGCCGGTATTTTTAAATGTCGGACGCTGTCCGACTTTTGCAAACATTTTCCGAGTTCTTGATGAGGTTGGATTGTCTGCCAAAAGTTTGTTCAGACCAGACATATGACTGAAAGAATCAACGCTTGATGTTGACGTCGGTGGGCTTTTGAGTGTAGCCGGGATAATGTCGTGACCGCGGCACAGTTATTTTGTGGCCGCCACCTAATCATGTGTGCACCTCCTCCTTAGTATTGATGGTGACAAGGCGGGATCATGATCCGCCACGCCAACCTCCAATATGGGGGGCACGCGCGAGGGTTGCATGGCTGTTGGAATGCTAAATCCAAACCTGTTCTACCAAAAATGAGGACAGTCGCGCGATTCAAGGCCTAAATGGCTAAAACGACTGGCCGCAACGGGTATGCGGCTGTGGTGCATGAAATAATAAGTTAGGCTGCCTTGTTAAAAGCAACCGCGCATGGTCATTGACTCGCCCGATTCAGAGTCTAAACGGTGAAGGCACGGCCTCACCGACGCCGCGGTGCAAGTAATGTGAGTCAAAAGGTTGTGCCTGATAGTTCCGTGTTGTCGCGGTCGACTCGGGTCGAGTGTGGGCCTACAGACTGGGCAGGCCTGTTATAGGATCTGGAAACTGAACACCATACAGACTGGGCACACCTGTTATAGGATCTGGAAACTGAACACCATATCCAGATAAAGAACAAGGCAATGGTAGAAAAATTCACCCAAGAGGACGTAAGGTTCGGGGGAAATAGGGGAAATAAGTTCCAATAACTGAAGAAAAACTTAAATTCAACTGGAACATTATGCTCCAAAGGAACACACAAGTTTTACAACTGTGATGACCCGTCCAAACATGGACTGAAACACACGACTGATTTCTGAGTTTTGCCCATAGACTGAATGCCTTGCTGAGTTTCCCACCTGCTACTAAGTCTGTGTGTGCACGCTTGCTGGACTGCATGTCT
>BFEA01000012.1:6220188-6238716 GCA_003427395.1 Chara braunii
CTCTCTCTCTCTCTCTCTCTCTCTCTCTCTCTCTCTCTCTCTCTCTCTCTCTCTCTGTCTCTGTCTCTCTCTCTCTCTCGCTCGCTCGCTCGCTCGCTCGCTCTTTGTGCCTCCCTCCTCCATCGCTCCTCCATCACTCATTCTCCCACCTCCGTGCTCCGTGCTCCTTGCGCTACCTGAACGTCTGTTGGGCGCCACCCTTCCGCATTTCCCACCCTTCCTGATCTCCCCTTGTCATTCCTCCCTCCTCCCAACCTCATTCCTCGTACCTCCTCCCTCCGTCGCCCATCCTCCCGCCTCCCCTTCCACATTTCCCACCCTTTCCCCAACCTCACTCCTCGTACCTCCTCCCTCCATCGCCCATCCTCCTGCCTCCGTCCCCACCACCCTTCCACAATTCCCACCCTTCCTGATCTCCTCTTGTCTTTGCTCCCTCCTCCCAACCTCCCTCCTCGTACCTCCTTCCTCCGTCTCCCATCCTCTCGCCTCCGTCCCCCCTCCCTAAGGTTGTGCTCTGGCGCCATATTCCCCCACCTCCACTCATTCCTCCTCCATCAGCCATCCTCCAGATCCCTCCTTGTACCTCCTTCCATCGCCCATCCTCCTGCCTTCTTCCTCCGTCCTTCCCGAGCCATCTTTTAGTCACCATCGCCCCAACTTTCCCCATCTCGCGCCTCCTACCTCCTTCCTCCGTCACCCATCCTCCCACCTCCTTCCCCCCTACTTCCTCCTCCTTAATCCATCCCAACGTCTTTGTGGCACTATCTTCCTCCGTCTCCACTCCTCGTGCCTCCTCCATCGGCCGTCCTCCTTATTCCTCCTCGTACCTCATTCCATCGCTCATCCTCCTGCCTTTTTCCACCCTCCTCCCCGAGCCATCTTTTAGTCACCATCGTCCCAACTTTCCCTGTCTCCGATCCTCCTTCCTCCCTCGTCCTAACTCCCTCATCGTACCTCTCACCTCCATTGGCCGCCCTCCTGCCTCCTTCCTCCCTCTTCCCCCTGCCACCTCAACACCATTTTCGCGCCACCTTTTCCCCATCCTGCCACCTTCCTCATTTGTCCCTCCAGCGACACTCTAGGAAAAGCAAATTGAAAAAACTACATATTATATATCGTCACTTATCCCCCCCCGCCTTCCTCCTTCCTCACTCCTCCATCGCCTTCCTCCCACGTTCTCCCATCTTCCTCGGCCCTCCTCCCACCTCCCTCCTTGTTTGTCCCTCCATCAACAATCTCCCACCTTCCTCCTCCCCCAACCATCTCGATTCTCTCACAATTTTCATTTTCCCGTTACCTCCATTCTCCATGGACAAACCTCCCGCCTCCTTGGCCCCTCCTCCCTTTGTCATCCTGACGTCTCACTCGCGCCATCTTCCCCATCCCTCCTTCCTTCTTCCTCCATCGCTCCATGTCCCCCTCTCTCCCCGTACCACCTCCTGCCATCTTGGGGGCACTTTTGCACCAGTTCCCACATCTCCCCCCCTCCTCCTCCTTTTCTTCATCATCAATCCTTCCCTCCTCCTTCCTCCCTTTTTTCTTATGCTGTTGATCGTTGCCGGGTTGTTTTTTTTTTTTTTTTTTTTTTTTTTCCTGTGCGAGGCTCAAGACCTCGATCTGCACTACTGGGCCCTATTTTCTGTACAGTCGGCCGCCCTAAGTGAAGGGAGCCTCAACCCAGGGCCTACAGGCCTATTTTGGGGTCACCATGCAACTGGGTAAATTCAGGCAGTTGCGTAGCGCCAGTTGGTTGAAAGCGCCCAGGCCCAGGCTACCTCTTGCTGAATGGAACCGAGGCAGGCCCTGGGCCAGATTCGCATCATGGACCAAACACAGGCCGCAGGCAGTTGGACACGGGCAACCACCACAGGCCCAGGGCCTGATTCGTATGGACTGGGGCTCAGCCTCTGAGGGCCTACCGGAAGCTTCTGGATAGGGGCCCAGCGCAGCCAGGCTGCACATAAGCAGGCAGGCCACTTCCATTTAGGAAAGGGCCTGCCCACGCATTCGGCATTCGGGCATTGGCTGCATGCTGCGCTAACGCTGGCCAGCGCTCACGCGCTCACGGGCAAGCTGGAAGGAGCAGGCAGCCATAGCCGAGCTGCGCTGCTGTATGCTGGATGGGGCGCATGGTGGTCCTTGGGTGCATGTGGCATCTGTGAGTTGGGGATTAAGGTTGTGAGTGATACGAGAGACATACCTGGTGCTTGAGGCGAACGGCATTGGCCGAGATCTGCTCGTACTTCGGGGAGCTGTTGACGTCATCAGCGGCATTGTAGATAGGATAGATAGGATCTGCCATTTGTAGTCTGGGCGCCGAGCGCCAGATAGGATGTCGACATTGGTTCTTTGTTGATGATGATGAGTCTACTCGAACATTGTCACTTATGAGCTTTTGCTGCACTCTTATTTGGTGTGACTTTTGATGCAATTCTGCTTTTGGTTCGAGGTCACGACTATCTGGTCTCATATGTATGATGCTGTTTGGTTTCTGAAGTTCGCTATCGCTCATTTTCCTTGCACTGTATTCATGAATGGGCGACGGAGGGTGGTGGAAGGAATTGCAGAACGTGCTTCATTTTTTTTTTCTTTACTTTCTTACCTTCCTGTCGTTCACTGTTTCTTTGAGGGTTTTGACAGTGTGTGTTGTGAGGGGATGTTGTCAGAGGGTTTGAGAGGAGGTGTTGACAAAACGGGATGAAACTCTCATCTTTTGCCAAATGGCTGAGTCGTTCCGGTGCAGGACAAGCTCACGGCGAAGCAGCTCCAACATCTTTTGGAGTTCGAAATTTTCAACGTTTGAGTCTTTGAAGTTTGATCTTTGTTACGATCCCTGCATTTCCCGAGCACCAATAGCATGAGAAACAGAGAATAGATGGAAAAAAGGCCCCTCCACTAATAGAAGGATGTGCGACGATTTAGTACCTCGGCAATGTTGGAAAGGTGCCGTGCCCGCACTACGTGAAGGCGGGCCTGCAAATATGTGCCAATGCCTGTTTATACGCCTATGAGACCAGGCTGAGGGGCCCAAGCAGAGCCTGTTGGAACCCCTATCTGGGCATGGATCTTTGACGAGGCTGTGTCACGAGTTAGCTCCTCGGCATGCCCCTGTGGGGCCCTTTCAGCAAGCATGAGCCCTCCCTAAGTGAAGGCGGGCCCATGAATTTCAATATGGCCTGTGTTCGTCAATTTTGGCAAAGTTTGGTGGGCGCCAGACAGTTGCCACGCGCCAGTTGGTTACATCCTCCGTACTCGTGAGAATCAGAAATAATTCTTGAGACTTCTAGGCTCTTCCAGCAGCACAGGCGAAGCAGGGAGAACCTCACGCTTACTCCTGGGTGGTTGGGCAGGCCTAACCAATTCGGTCCCAGGCCACTGTCTGAATGGGCCTGGGCGCAGACACTTTGACCAGATCAGAAACTACTGGAAACACACGAGGCCCATCCAGACAGCAAACCGGGCAAGCACTTTCCATGAAGGAAAGAGCTCGCCACTGGTGGGCTCATGGGTGGCACTGGCTTGTGCAAGCGGCAGCGCTGCTGGAGCGTGTGCTCACAGGCTGCTTGCTGTGCGCTAACGGATGCTGGGCGCGCAAGGGCATCGAGGAGGAAGACAGGGCGCTGCTGAGGGCAGCGCCATAGCCAGCCCTACATAGCCAGGGCTTGGCTTGGATAGCCAGTGGAGGTGGTGGTGGTCTTCATGTATGAGAAGGAAGATGTGGGTAGAGAAGACGAGAGAGAGAGAGAGAGAGAGAGAGAGAGAGAGAGAGAGAGAGAGAGAGAGAGAGAGAGAGAGAGAGAGAGAGAGAGAGAGAGAGAGAGAGAGAGAGAGATGAGGATGATGATGTGAGGGCACGTACATGGTCTTGGCGATGGTCTACAAGGTTGACATCTTCACGTACTTCAGTTGTTGCTGCTGACGTCAACAGGATGCGTCGTCAATTCGTAGGCTGCTAGTAGCTGTATGATTGTAGTGTGGGCGCTGAGCGCCAAATAGGAGGAAGGACTCTGGATACATATGTTGGTGGTGGCGAGAGTGTGCTTTCATTGACATTCGGATTCATTGTTTTGGTTCTCCGTTGGTGCTTTCTGGACAGCGTTGGACTTGCTGGCTTTCAATGTGATTTTGCATTCTGGATTTCTGTCATTTCGCTATCGCTCATTTTCCTTGCAGATGATCGAATATGCAATAATTTGCTAACTTTAGGGCCACATACCCCTTGACCCTAGGGACTTTCTCAGACCTTTCTGAGACTGTGGACGCGACTTTTGACCCCTTGCAGTTGACTGTGCGGATTTGAACTGAGTTTTATTGCACCTCCGTGACCTCCCTAAATTCCCAGTGTGAGATGGGTCTGTGGTACACCATGTGGTGGGCCGGGTCCCGGTTCCTCTGACATTCTGATAATAATCATGAGACACATCATGATCTCTTCTTCTCCCTTTTTTCTTGAACAGGCACAAGAATGGCACAAGGTGTCAAGCTGGCCAAAAAATTGCATTACGCCACTATTACATGCTGGATTCATCCGTTGGTCGAACAGATCAGACCTCATCAGCGCAATTTTTGTCGCGCAGGTCCGCTGTAGGGATGAACAGAGAAGATAGGCAAGTACAATATTCCAAATAGCAGACCAAAAACAAGCACCGCAGGGCGGCGGATGGAGTCATAGCATGGTGCCCTGCTCTTGGAACAGTTGAAGAAAAGGGGAGCTGGTAATCTCACTTTCTCAGGCAGCAAGTCCTTATTGTATTCCTTAGGGGCATAGGAACCTGAGGCCGGCATGCTTGATGACGGGCTCACACCTGCAACACCGTTCACATACTTTCGCAGCATCCCAGCGCCCATTATCCTGCAATGACATAAACGTTAAGGAAACCAGAAGAAAGACCATGCAACTCCTCAGTTGAGCCACACTCAGTTTCATGACAATCAATCAAGTAACCAGACCCGGAACAAGCAACCAAGGATTGGGTAAATCACACTCTCTTAGTGCCCACAATTGTGAGGTCCTGGACCAAGTAGTAATCCAAAAGTGACTTCCCAGATGCGTTTGAAATTGTGAGGATTTGCAGATGCTGTCTCCAGAAACTCAAGCAGACTGTCATAGTCAACCACGCGATCGCTAGAGTTATTGCTCACAGTCACCTGGGGGCCAACTCATCCACCTGGGTGCCAGCATATCAGCCTGGGTGCTCACCCGCCCAGTCTCGGAGGGTGGGGTGTCCCGGCCCTTGGCTGCATACTAGACGCCTGCTCACGTACCTCCACTGCGTACCAGACGTCTAATCAGGGAAACCCCACTGTGTATCAGGTGCCTGTTATGACCCTGGCCAATTTCGAGATACACATCCACTGGAAAGTACAATGCCATCCAATTGCAGAAAGAAATGAATGAACTTGAGAGGAGAGAGAGGATTAGAAGAAGAAGAAGAAGAAGAAGAAGTATGAAAGTAGAAGAAGAAGACGCACACCAGCAAAGACAATGACAAGGCTCTTCTTCTTCGCCCAACAACCTCCTCCTCCTTATCTCCCTCTTCCATTATTCATACAAGAAATAATAATACAATGTTGAATGACTGGTCCAGAATCAGTGTCCGAGTCCCTCTTCTACTGCAGGTATCACTCAAGGTCCACCATAGCCATGGCCGCCTCTCCCACTCTTCACTCTCATAGGCTGAGGCTATGGCGGACTACTAGGCCTTGCCCAGTTGCCCAAAGGACAACCCAAAGCAGCTATGGCTGCTCTAGCTCAGGCCGCCATGCCCAGCCCTGCCTTGAAGCTTCTTGGTGTGGCTCTCCCCGGCTGGGGACTCCTTGCTGCAGCACCCACCAAGGTGATGAAGATGGCTGCCACCATAGCCAGGTAAGTACCCCTGGCGCTCCTCCCCCTTCCTTCCTCCTTCCTCCCTCATGTCCTTCTCCTTCCTCCCCAGCAGCGCTGCTCCAGCCAGCGCTCCACCAGTGTGTTGCCAAACTTGCACACCGAAAAAGAGAGGCCGGGTCTTCCGCCCGGCCTGAAGATATAGCGGCCTGCTTTGCCTCTTGGGCGGTGACTTCCAGGCCGCTGGCCTTCCCAAGCAACCGGTACCTCCTCCTCTTTTGGAGGGAAACATCATTGCAGACTCTGATATGGCCCCTACAGGCCCTAGACGCAGACTGGTACCCGCTAGACCTAGCCTACACTACCGGCCTCTAAAAATGCCACTTTTGTCTTCTTCTGCTCGGCCTCCGGTACCTGCATATGTACCCCCCTGCCGGGTGCGGTACCGGCCTACCCACTACTTGAGTGCTTTTTCCCCGCTGCAACCCTTCAAAGCCACGGCCACAGGTAAGTACCAGCCCTGAGGGCCCAACGAACGAACAAGTGCCCTGGTGGGCCACACACACACACTCATACCAACCAGCACACAGACAGGCACAGTCACACGCACGCAAGCCAACCAGCACTCAGATAGACATGCAGTCCAGCAAGCACACACACACACAGACTTAGCAGGCGGGAACTCAGTAGGGCATTCAGTCTATGAGCAAAACTCAGAAATCAGCTGTGTGTTTCAGTCCATGTTTGGACGGGTTATCACATGCCTGTTCATGTGCCGCTGCATATCAGGTGCCTGTTCCCGTGCCGGTGCATATCAGGTGCCTGCTCACGCATGTTCGTTGCACACTAAAGACCTGCTCACGCACCTTCGTTGCACGCTGAAGACCTGTTCCCTAACCTCTGCTGTGTGCTGTGCATGCTCGTAAGTCCTCGCGGTATCTCAGGTTTGCCTGGGCTGCACTTCGCTGTGGGACCAGTCCAGTCTACGCTACCACCAACAAAAGGATGGGTGCGCCACTGGGCTTTCCATTGGTCCACGCAGGCTCGGCGCCCTGCTGTACGACAGAGCACGACCGGCCTGTGGCCGTGGCAGCTGCCGGGATCGCCCAGGGATGCGAAGCCAGAGGGACCGGCGCAGTCCTTTCAACTGTGCGCCAAGTGCCCTCCGGCTGGGTTATGGGATAGGTGCAGAGGCTGTAGAAACTCGAGAAGAAGAAGGAAGAGAAAAATAAAATAAAAGAGGAAAGGGGGAAAATGGAAATGGAAAAGTTTTGCATTTCACACTTGCGCCCAAATTCGGACTGCATCTTTCGAGTGTCAAATCAAACGGTCCGAGTTTTTGAATGATGTTCAAAGGCGGGCGGTCTAAACTGGCCGGCCTTTCACATCTCGATCTACTGCAGGTGCGACAACCTGGTGGCTGTTGCGTGGGACCCCAAAAGAGGGGCAGCGCACGGCCGCGTTGGTAGGAGGCTTATCACCCCCCGTGGAAGGTCATAAGCCCCCTCCTTGCCATCGGACACGGGCACCCATCAGGGGAAGTCTGGTGGCCTGCTTTGAAGGGGGGGGAGATGCCGTCAGTATCCCGTTATGGGACTGCTGCACGCCGATCCCAGTCTGTTCAGGTTGAACTGAAAAGACTGTGGGTCTCGAATAAGGTGGACGCCCCTCCAGGTGATCAGTGGGTTATAATCGGCTTGCCCTTTACTTTTTTTTTTAATTATTACTATTATTACCGATTAAATTGTTAAATTAGGGCAGGTTGATTTTAAACCGCTAAGTCCTAAAGTACTACTAAATACCTCCTTTAGAACGCAGGGACCGCGGCCCAGAGTAATCCTATAAAAACAGGGACTGCTGCGTTACTCGTAGCTAGCCAGTATGCGCACACAGGCTACCTCGCTGTGCCAATGCGGTAATCCAAAGAGGAAATGCAGGGCGGTGAAGTGAGCAGGTGGTAGGCTGTCTGTGTGCGAGGGCACCGGCCACCGAACTTCGGCTATTCAGAAAGTGTGCCGCCATGGCGGCCATGGCTCTGCATGGCTATAGGCCGGACTGCTGGAACCCCCTAACGTGCTGGAGGCCGATGTCCGAGGAGGGTCCCTGGATTACCACGATCCTGAACTATGACGGAGGGAACTTGGCAAAATTAAAAAATAACGTGGAGGGAGAGAAGAAGACATGAGAACAGACCCGAAGTTGCAGGCAGCGGTCACAGAGGTCGTTGACCGTGCGAAACGAAGGTGCAGGTGGGACAGCGCCACGGCAGAGGTGCACGTGACGATCGCATACCACGAGGCTGAGACCTCCACTGATACGGCAGAACGTGAACAGCAGCATTTAGATCACGATTCTGGGGGTGAGAGCGAGATAAGCGCAGCTGAGACTTTGTCTTGGCACGGGCTGGAGCAGTGGCGGAGGGACCACCCACCGGATGTTGACTGTTACCGCCGCGAAGCGGCGGCCTATTTAATTGCATTTGGTGATCACGGGTTGCACGCAACCCGTTGCGTGCGCCCGGCCCGCGGAAACATCCAGGAGGCACGCAGTGTTGGCCCGTCTATGAGTGTTATGCGTTCGAGACGGAACGCTGATGGAGAGCTGTATGACGAGAAACTGTCACGTACGGTTCGGAGGGCAGAGACTCACCTCTGACCCCTACATTACTAGTTCATAATAATAAATAGAACTATCAAAAAAAGAATATAAAGAAGATCTTCTTTATATTCTAAATTAGAGATTAGATATATACTCTAAATATTCTATCAATGAGGCAATCTCGAGATTAGCTAGATGAGGTATTTATGGAACTATAGTGTTTATCAAAATTTCATGTTCCCATTTTGTGCATATCTGGTTCATCAGACATTGCATGAATCACATAACCTGCACTCAAAAAAAGTAATGCTTTAAAAAGAGCATGGTTCATCAGATGAAATACACTCCCATGATAATTGGAGATACCACAAGCGAATACCATATAACCTAATTGGCTACAAGTAGAATAAGCAATAACCCTTTAGTGTATAAGCGGCGCCTTGTTATCACGAATTCAAGATCAAAAGTTTTGGGACTTGATAGCAAATAAAAAAATTACTTTATAATACATTTGATTTTAATAACTAGTTTGATGGTTAGAGACAAACTAGAAACTATCTTCTAAATAGCAAATAAAAAAATTACTTTATAATACATTTGATTTTAATGACTAGTTTGATGGTTAGAGGCAAACTAGAAACTATCTTCTAATTAAACAATCAAAACAATCAAATATATTTCACCACTCCGACTAAGGCCTTGCTGGTTTTGACCGACAGCAGGCAGAGGGCCGAAGGCCAGCGTGCATTCGCGTGCTTCCCCAAGTGCACAAGGCCGAAGGGCTGGGACATCCTGACAATTATATACCTGCAAATCCTATGTCAGTGGCTAATATGCCATAGAGGGCTTGTTGTTTTAAACCAGCTAATATAGCATGATGAGCCAATTAGGTTATATGGTATTCGTTTGTGGATCCTGTGGAGAGCGGCCCTGAGGCCAACTCGCAACGGAAAAGGGACGAAGATCACTAGACGGAGACAGAGGCCAGTGAGGGAGAGAGGCATTGAAGGAGGCGAGACCGTTAGGCAGCGGGGGTCCGTAAAGGATGGGCAAGAGTTTAGCTCTCGACGAGAGAGAGGGCAAAACGATGGGAGAGGCATGAAGGACGTCTCTCTCACCAGAGACTTCAACCACGCGCTGGCAACGATCCCGAGTTCAGTTATGCCCTCGAGTTTTTGTGGTCATCATCACTGGTTCCCAAAGCTAGCAGACGTGAGAAACGCAGTGCATGTGCTCTGTGCACTCAAGGTATGAAGGGCATAATGCCATGCATCGCACACTGGTGACCCTCGCATGAGGTTGCTTGTCATCGTTGTTGGGTTTCAGAGTAAGCAAACGTGAAAGACTATGCGCATGCGTTTTGCGCAATCCGTGTGTGATTGGCTTAATGTTGTGCCAATCCCTGCGTACGAGGGAGATGTGACGAGACCAACTCACGACAGAGACATGACTAAGGATACTAGGCAGTTACAGTTAAGGGACGCGCATGACTATCAAGAGGGAGAGGGCAGGTTTTTCTTATTTTTGAGAAGAAACGGACACGATTCACCAGGAGCTTCCGCCACGAGCCATCGATCATCCATGGGCGCTTCGGGTAGGCCGTCCGTGATCAGTGTAACAATAAGCTAACCATTGTACGTGCGGGAAACAATGTGTGTCGGAGAGGCGAGGCTATGCCCGAGGAAAGGAGGGAAGGATGGGTGCGCTCTGAGTAGTTTGGAGATCAGCATGGCATTGTACTAATCGCGTCGTGTTGAGAGGTAGACCAGTGAGGGGAAAAGTGTCAAAGAGGTGAGGTCGCATGTGAAGGGAATAGACATGAGAGCGAGTGAGAGGTCAGACTATTGTCAGTGTCTCATGGGGAACGGGTGAAGGAAAGAGTGCTACTCATTTTGTTGACAACAACAACTCTTGTGAGTGATTGTTAACCAACAAGTCACTAACTGAGTACTAGTGATGCACTGGGAAGTGCGAACCAAACGAGTGTACGTTGGGCGGTGAGTATCTAGGGAAACTTGGGGAACATCCCCAGACGCGAGATTTTGCTTTCCCTAAGAGAGCAAGAATAAGTGGGTTTTCGTTGACATCTCCAGTGCGGATGTGTGATACATTTTTATCCTCGTTCTCGATGTGGTACTACATGTGCGAGCTTCGTAGTAGTTACTGGTAGAGGTAGGGAGAGCAGACGACTGTACCAAGTGCGAGCGATGGAGAACCAAACGAGCGTACGTTGGGCGGTGAGTATCTAGGGAAACTTGGGGAACATCCCCAAACGCGAGATTTTGCTTTCCCTAAGAGAGCAAGAATAAGTGGGTTTTCGTTGACATCTCCAGTGCGGATGTGTGATACACTTTTATCCTCGTTCTCGATGTGGTACTACACGTGCAAGCTTCGTAGTAGTTATTGGCAGAGGTAGGGAGAGCAGACAACTGTACCAAGTGCGAGCGACGGAGAGCCCCCCCCCTCTCCTCCCCAAGGTTGAGCCAAGTGCCTTCGATCAATGATATGAGTTGACTGATGGTGTCATCAGTATTGATCGTGGGACGACACTGGCTACTTCGCGTATTCCACGTGAATAAGAGATATGTGATGACGTAAATGAAGTACTAGTTCAAACAGAAGGCTAACGTAAGTGCTAGTTATAAAGACGATACCGCGAGTATGAGTCCGTGGGATCGGATGAGGACGAGACTTTCATGAGCACCTCTCGAAGTTGACCAATCAGAGTTGGCACATCTACGAGATTTGTCACTTTCGACACGAGGCTTAGCAGGCCGTGTTCTTCGCCCGTGTGCGCGCAGTAGTCGCTTGTTGAACCGTGAGTAAGAGGGGAGCTTCGGAATGTACGAAGCGTTGCGCATCAGAACGCAGTCCACTTTTGAAATGTATTGGGGGTCGTGATTGATCCTCTTGAAGCACCATAAATATAGTGGTAATGGTTGCTCCTTCCGTTTCCTCCCCTGTTTTCATTTGAGGCTAATGGCCAGGCATCTCTGTGTCCGGTTTGGCGAGTCAGAGTGGTCAAATGCCTGTATTTCACGTGTGTTAAGCATAATTGGCAGGGTTTAATGTCAACAAAGGGGAAATGGTTATCTCTTGGAATGGTAATCGGCTGACAACGAGAGGACTAATAAACAAGTCGTCACTGTAGAGCTCCGAGTCCTTCCTTCTGAGTATTGTTTTCCTTTCCCTTTTTTTTATTTATTATTCAACTCTCATGTCCAAGAAAGCGGGTGAGCCTCGACTGATAGGTTGCTGGAACTGAAGTTCTTGGTTATGGCCATCCATCTTTTCGTTGGCATGAAGTAGGGATGGAACCAGTCCTAATATGATTTAACAAGTATTGTTGCTAACTACGAACAGAGCAAATAAGGGCCTTGTTTTTGGTGATTTGATCTAGGAAGTCTACGGGTTTAGTGGGACTATACTCGCTTGTGTTTACGCCCTATTTGGTTGATGGGGAAAAAGAAAGTAGTACTGAGAAGAGTCGCTTACCTCCTTGCTAAGTTCCTATTTAACGGTGATTAAAAGGTATTACCCTGTTTTGTTTATGAACAGGTGGGTTAACTCGTCTGTATCCCATGCGGTGAGCAGACAAAATACACTGCATAATGGGACACATTGCACAATGGGACCCCGCGCTATACATAAGTTGGGGAAAGCGCTCGGCTGAACCCTCGCGCCATAAGCTAACAGGGGTTGCGTTGAAAGTACCCAGCGTTGTAAACGAATGGAGAACCTTCACACGGAGCCTGCCCTTGGTTTGAACAGGGTTAGTATCTGACAGCCCACCTATGCTACATATGAACATCAGTTGTGTTCGACACCCAGTCGTGCTGAGTACGGGCAGGGTTCACGCTTGGTAACCCAGTGTACTCAGGATCTTGTCTTGTGTCAAGCATAAACCGTACTCTACACGCAGAGATGTCACAACTAATGCATGCACACCTTCTGCATTCGCAGTCTTGAACGAGAATGAATTCACATAAGGGAAATGGTGTTGGGTACACAATACCCTTGCTATCTAACGTATTGAACCGAGTGTGTTCAGGTCACGTGCTCGAAACTATTGTAATAAGTGTGATAGGAAACGAGTCCGGTAACGATATGAAAAGCGCGAATAGATTTTGCATTTGGGGTAAATGCACTTAGCGTGACCGACTTATGATTGGGCTGCCTAAAATTAAGTGCTTTGGACAGTATTACTTGGTGTGAAGGAACATAGTACTGGTTTTGGTGAGTTCTTGAAGGTACTCCTCTACATCTGAATATGTTCTAATTCAGATGGTATAATGCTTGGCGCTGCTCATGCTCATCCTCTATCTCGAGCGTGGCCCACTCTCGGCTAATACTGAACAGATCGTCACTGGGTCAGTGTCAGGGACGATTCAGGGGCGACTTTATCTAAAGCAAACGACCCGTGAGAACCCTTGCCGTGGGTTTTGTTGAAGGATTGGCGCAAAATAGGTCGCAGCGTGGCCCAACTGTTGCATGCCTCCTGACTGTGTCAACGACTAACTATTGCTAAGTGCGCTGATCACAGATCAACTACCCTAAGCCTTTGCATCTTACGCTCGCAATCTGTCACTGATGGCAGAGTTGGACGTTTTCCAAAACCTCTTACTAAAGCAGGCTCCTCTGCTCACTCCCCAGTTCCTTATCCAAAGGTCGCTACAATGGGGTTTTGTAGAGAAGGGAAAACCCATAGATATGATCAACTAAGTTTCTTACCCTCATTTTAATTATTTTCGCTAATAGCTTGGACAAAGTCGGGTCTGAACACAATTTGGGCTCAGAGTATAAACTATGCCTGAGATTGACGATATCTCACGACTATACCAGGCCGCCAAGATTGACACAGGTACTGCCAATTCTAAATGGGAGTAACGTGTGTCAGGAAAGTTGTCTCTATCACTTGAGATTTTCAATTGACTAGCACAAACCATTACAAGTTCCCGGTGCACTGCAAGCGAGGGTCTACTGGTTATTAAGTTTAACACTATGTCTAATCAAGGGCAATTCCCCTTGCGGAGTTGTGGCTGAGTGGCACTGGATAACCTCACTGCTAGATTGTGGGCGCGGGTTGATGCGCGAGATGTTTCTCTTATGTTGGTGTTAGGTGAGCTATTCCTGAGTTGTCCTTCATCGATAGGGCGACGGAGAGTGCACGCAGCAGCTTAGGAAAGTTATCAAGGCGTCAACTGCCATCACTCCTATATCCCATCAGGTTAGGGTATGGGAAATAGAGGAAGAAATCATGAGAGACTCTTGAGATATTGGTGATGAAGTGTGGGATCCGTAAAGACAAGAACAAAGGATGGGAAGCAGAATTTTTTCGAGACATGGAAGCCCACAAAAAGATCCTAAGAGAGCGTGCAGTTCACAGGATTGAAGAAGAGAGGTACATCGAATACGTTTTCTACATCCGTGGTCATACCGGTACACTGCACAGCTCAGGGTCCTTCTTCGAGACCATTGAAAAAAACAAGGAAAAGCTCAAGTGATGGTCCCCTATCCGAACTTTCCTTCTATATGGGTTCAACAGTGAAGCAATCAGTGAACATCACTAACTTCTCCTAACCATCTTCAACAACTGACAATCAGTGATTCTCGCATCAACAATCATTTGTCCCCTAATTTTCGGTGTTGGAGGCCTCTTTACCAGCCACCCGTCAGAGTTCTTAGTCGATATTCCTTGATTGGTTCAACCCCTGTGTGATACTTTGCAATCAGTCAACTATCAACTATTCATCACGCACATGAACAACGTTACCTCATTTTCGGTTCAACAGACCGTCTTGGATGGACTCAATCAAATAGCCTCCAAAGATGATTTCCAGTACCGGTATGTCAGTGCAAGAAGCTTCAAGCAAAGAGAACCAACCACCTTTGTGGTTCACAGTGAGTTTGCAGAAGGTACCATTCATGACTTGAGGATCTATTTGAAGAAAGGCAAGGCAACTCATGATCTTTTTGACTCGGTCTGCATCTCAGCAACAAGGTACCTTGAGGAGAAGGAGAGAGAGCTTGATGAGAGTTGTACCAAGCTGATCCGCAACTTCGGACCTAAGCTTTATACCGACTATACCAAGTCTTCAGTTCCCTTCTCTCTCACAAACGGTTCTTGTTGGCGCGACTTAGTGGATCTGGCCAATAGGTATATTTCGCCTACAGAGATTGACTACGAGGCAGTTACGAAGCCATCCGAGTTCAGGCATCTCAGACGAGAGATTTTCTCTCGGCCCTATCTTCCTACCCTATGGGAGGAATTTTGTGCTCTGGTTGATTTTTGTATAGTGGGCCTCGGATGGAAGTGTTTAGAACTTGCTGGTTTCAAGTGGCTCTATATCCAAAGCCACAATCTCAGGAGGTGCATGGACATGGTTCGCGGCACAAGAGACGCACAGCCAGATGAGAGACCGATAGTGAGACTTTAGAGAGTTGAGTGAGGACTCTTGACGAGTGATGGCCGTATCCATTCATCTGTACTTTCTGAGAGTATTATGAGTTCTCACTTTTCGCTCATTTACTTTGCCCAAGCCTTGAGTCAGTCAGTCCTGCTTCGTTTGCATTGAGTTTGTTGATGATTGTCTTCCCTCATGATCCTGTCACATTTCTCAAAATTAGTAAATTGGCAAAGTTGATACATGCAGGGCACACTGGAGTTTCATGATTATTATTTGTATGATCTTTGTTGTTCCGAATCAAAATAAAAGATTGCTTAGACCGGGGACCGGCGAAGACCGCAATTGAAGGGTCTCGCTGGAAACCGGAAGCACGCAACAAGAAGGGATTTGTTTTAGTTATTTTATTATTTATTGCAAAACAAGCATTAAAATCCTGCGTGACAGCCTGTTGGCTTTCTGGTCGCCCGAAGTGGCCCGACCAGGAAAAGTGCGACACCGGGTGCCAACTCAGCCAACTGAGTGCCAACTCAACCCACGAAGAGCAAGAAATTGCGTACAAGTAGAAGGAGAGCGACGATACAAAATAACTGCAAAACCATAACAACAACTGGAAAAATGACAAGTAGTGGTGTCAATTCACAATGTCATCAATTAACAATAAAGCCAAGCATGCCAAAGCGGTTAGCATGTTCTCCCAGCTTGGCGAAAAGCATCCGACAATCACCCAAAGCGTGTGTGTGTGTGAGTGTGTGTGTGTGTGTTGTAAATCGTCACCACAATAGCCCTTTTTCCACCAGATGAGTAGATAAAAAATTAAAGCAGTTTTACCTCTATAGCAGACAATGAAGCAACACTAAATGCACTAAAGGTTTGCAAATCCGACAATGAAGTAGTAGAAAAAGCACAGTAAGTCTCTTATATTGTTTTTTCCTTGTTACAATTTACAGTCCTTTCTTCACTATCTTTAGTTTGGCTTCATTTGGTGTACCCCTTTTATTTCTTCTTGCAAGTCCCCTTTACTATGCCCTTAATGGACAAGGCTCACCACGTTCTTTGTGGTTAAGCTGCCCGCACCCCCGTGTGCCATATTGGCCCAATTGCACGCTATGAAGAAGGCAGAGCGGAGGGGGAGATATACTCCTGTTCATTCTTCCTTAGATCTTCAATTTATATTTTATCTATTGTTTTAAAATTTTAATGATGCTCATTCTTATGCACTTACTAGCAATACGCAAGAGGAGGGAGGAAGGAAAGGGGTAGCAGGTGGACTTCTACAGGAAGCGAGGGGTGGGGAAGGGGGAACGGGAAGACGAGGGAAATGGAGGACAAGGAGCAGACCAGAGAAAGACAAACTTCACAGGAGCAGACTACTCTAGAATGGCACAAGAGGCCAGTAAGACTTTGGGTTGCACGGATATTTGAGTTTCGCAGCAGCCGTTGCCCTGTTAAGCGGGCACCTCCCTACATACCAGACAGGGTTGGTCCAGGTGTGGACTGCGGAAACACATCCCATTCTCACAGTTGCCGCATCAATGGCACGACGTAGACAGATATCACAGGCTACGAACAGAGAGGTGCGATGTCGAAGCAGTAAAGGTATTTGCTCAGGTTTGTTCAGGTCGCACATAATGCAGCCGGACCGTTGAAGCGATTCTAGAGGATGCATTGATGTGCCGGACTTATGAGGCAAACGCTCTAGCGACAGTGATCAGGGCAAGTGGGTGGACAGATTTGATTTACGCCAACACGTTATCATGAGATGGCTAAAACTATTAAAAGTTGCTCGACTGAGGAGGCCGAGGGGCCGGTTTTACTGGGGAAACACACGCGGAGATATGTGCGCAGTGACCAATAGGTTAGCATGCGGGATGAAACTATTGTAGGCCCCGGCCTTATAGCCAGGGGGGTGGTGAAGCAGGAGTACAGGGTGAGGTAAATGTTGCATGGCCGTATGGTCGGCTAGGAAAGTAGTTAGGCAACTTGTCGCCCGATCCTGTGACACATCCAAGGGAGGCAGGTTAGCGCAAGGACCAAGCATTTTTGCTGGTAGTTGTGTCGCCCATCTACTTTTGCACTCTGTCGCATGACTGCCGGGTTTCGGGGCAGAACTCTCCGGCATGCACGGTATTTCTTTTACATTTTTGTCTTTCTTTTCTTTTCCCGTTGTTCTTTCATTATCTTTTTATTCTTTTGTTCCCCTTCTAGATTAGCGGGCCACCTATATGCAAGCCCCGCCTTGGCGGAGCTCGAAATGCATTTTAGTGGGGCTTATAGCACTGCTAAAAACATAAAAGGAGTGGGACTTGAACCCGCCACCATTGGTATTGGGTTATAGGGAAGTGCGGCTCAAGGAGCCCTGGCTAAACGGGTGTAGTGTGTTTTGAACCCGAAACTGCCAGCACGAGTTCTAAGGGGCTTTCGTTGGAGCTTGAACAGGCCAACGGGCCTAGCTCATTTGGTACACGAATGCACCATTGCGATACAGACCCAAGTTCGAGTTCAAATGAATTAGAACATAATAAAATAATTCCCAGTTGCCTGGGATTGGTCAATTCGATGATGATGCTTCAAGGTCGCCGCCCTTTTCAGAGTAGCGCAGGGCATACTCACACTACGACGTTTTTTACTCGACCTGGACGTGATTGCTTTCAGATTTGTCCTCGCCAAGCCGTAATCGTAGGCGGATGCATTTGAAAAGCAGTGGCACTCGGAGGAGAGGCAAGACGAGGGTCTACTGAGGTGTCAACGGGCTATCCCTCGTCGGACTTGGGTATAGGGGACTAGTAGCTGGTCCCCCTCCTCAGTCCTGTCGAGACCGTCGATCGGAGAGCGATTGCAGGATGCAGTCAGACCATCCATTCTGATGGCCTGCTTGACGCTCCCCACACAATGCTGCTTGGGGCATAACTACGGTCAGATTCATCCAAGGTCAGCCATAAGTGTTGTCAGATGTATTCGACATAGCGCTGGTGTGAGTGCACGAAACAGGTACATATCGTTTTCTTTTTCTTTTCTTTCTTCTTTTTTGTTTTTCATGCTTTTCACTTCGCTGGTATTTGCTTTCCTGTAGAATGAATCTGCCTTAGAAAAAGGAGGCAGATTCGTTTGCAGAGGCATGTAGTGAGACTACTGAGCAAAGACTTAACTCCTGTCAGGACATTTTTGGACACCGCTCTGGATATGATTGCAGTAAGATTCATCCACATTGGCCGTAATTGCAGTCGGATACATATTTGGACGAGCTTATGCGTAGGATTTTGACTTTACTTTTCTTTTTTTCCCCTTTTCTTATTTTCCTTGCCTATTACTTTTTGCTTTTGATTTGAATCTAACCTTTCTATTATGCTAGATCCATTCCGTGATAGATGCACATGATCAGCTCACCTCTAGCTGGCTGAGCTTACGACTACAAAAGCAAAGCCCGTCCAACAGTGAAGGTGATAATGTTTCAGTTCCAGTATCAAGATACTGTCACACTAGGCGCTGAGAGCTGCACTATCTTGGCGAAGAAGAAGAAGAAGAAGCGATCCTAACTATGTGAGCTATCCATTAGTACTATAAGGGTAATAGTACTAATTAGTGATCATAGGAATAATAGTTGTAGGGGGGGGGGAAGATGTCAGTTGGGCACAGAGTGGTGGGGGGGGAACGCAGCAGGAGGGAAGTCGGGATTGCGTAGCAACAGAGGAGAAACGAGGC
>BFEA01000012.1:6303128-6310628 GCA_003427395.1 Chara braunii
TTTTGTTTTTTTCGTTTTTAGATTTGCGTTAGATTTTTTTCTTCTTTCCTTTTTTTCTCTCTCGTGGTACCCGTTCGTTTCAAACGAACGAGCAGATAGGACTGCGCCTAACTGTTTCGTCGGACTTCCACCGACTCATCAGGAGGCTGAGCCTCGACAGTTGGCCGGCCAACTGTATCAGCCGCATAAACGCGGCTATGTGCGGGCCGAATCCTCTCTCTGGGAGAGAGAGAGGGAAACGTGACTGTGCCAGACTATTTCGTCGGACCTTCACCGACTCATTAGGGGGTTGAACCCCTACAGTCTGCTCGTGGGCAGCGAATGTGCCGCCTTAGGCGGCCAGGTTCAGAGAGAGAGAGAGAGAGAGAGAGAGAGAGAGAGAGAGAGAGAGAGAGAGAGAGAGAAAGAGAGAGAGAGAGACCAGCTTACCTGCGCCCGTTGGATTGTGAAAAGGGCTGCAGTGTTAGCAGGCGCGCCCGAACTTGGCGCTGAGAGCGTCCGGGTGCGGGCGCGGGGCAAAGGGAGGAAAAAAGACCCTGTTTAGCTTGACTCTAGTTCGACTATGTGAGATGACTTGGGGAGGGGACGTGCTCGTTCGTTTGCAAACGACAAGCTGCCCCTGCCGTAGAAAAATAAAAAAACAAAAACGAAAAGAAAAAAAAAGGGAGGGTAGAAGTTGGGAAAAGAAAAGGAAACGGCCGCGGATTTAGCCGCGGCCTCAGTCCAGATGCAAGTTTAGAAGCATCTGGACTATGGATAGACAGCAGACTGTTGCTGTTTCAACAGTCTGCTTGAAAATGGCTGAGTACGACCATTTCTGGGCTGCGTCTGGCCGCGGGTGAAGGCCAGATGCATTACCAAGGTTCAGAACTTGGTTCCCCTAGGGGAACATCAAGTTCCCTGGCCCCTGATCGTGATTTTGATCAAGGGCCAGACTCTATTTCGGGATTTGGCTGAGGGCAAAGCAGCTGCCCTCAGCATTCAGCCAGCTATAAAAGCTAGCCTGCCATCCAGCAGCCTCACACTTGTGGCAATGCTGCTGGGGCATTCTACTTGAGTAGATGCTGGCTGGCTGGCTGCTGGAGTGATGAGGCGAAGTGCTGGAGGTCTGCAGCGAGAGGGGAAAGGAGAGGCTGCCATAGCCACTCTTTCAGTTGGGGAGGTGCAGGGAAGGTGCTGCCTGCACGACGCTGTGGCGGCAACTGCTTTTGGTGAAGTGCACGGAAGGTGCTGCCTATCCGGCACGACTGCGGTAGCTGTTTTTGCATTGGTGCAGGGGAAACTCTGGCCGTTTTGCACAGCGGCGGCAGTGTTTTGTTGGCATACTGCGGAAGCGTTGCCGAATTTTTGTGACGGCAACAGTGATTTTAGTGGCGATGGTGCGGAAGCGCTGCCGAAATTTTGTGGCGGTGGCATTGATTTTCACAGCGGTGGCGGCAGAGACATTTTGATGTGAACTGTTGGTAATATTATTGGCACAGTGGCGTGGTACCGGTTTTGACGGCGCGGTGAGCAGTAATTCCACCATCATTTTTTTGTAGTGTGCGGCAGTCATAGTGGGTCCCAGTGTGACCTGGAGGTTGGACTGACGCTGGTGCGTGGTTGGGATTGCGCGATAGTGCTGTGGCGGTAACGTGAGACCATCTGGGACCATTTTGGGACCAAGTGGGACTGATTTTAAGATCAAAACGGACGTATTGGGGTGGCTATTGTGAGCGTATGTGGTACTTGGAGACGGCGCGGACTTGCAATTGGTTGTGAGTATCCTTGGTAAAGGAAGTACAGTTGGGACTGTTGGGACCACATGGGACTCATTGTTGGGAACACCCTCTTGGAGGGTTATCTCACTTGAGTCTTTCAGTGGAGGTGGCTTCAAGCTCCGCTCATACGAGCACTTGGAGGGTGAGGTGGCCGTCGTTAAGTGGGACGACCACGAGTTGTGGAGTTGTGAGCTGCATATTTCCAGCTGCAACGGCGATCATTTTCTCAACTTTGACTGGAATACTACTCGGCTTTTTTAAGTGAGCCGGATCAAACTTCACTCAAGGTCAGTTGAATGACTCAGATTTCCCGTCACACCTGTGTGAACCCGCATTTTGCTTGACCTTGTCATTTGAATGTTCGAAAGAAAAGGTAGAGGGAAAGTTGTGCGAGTCATGCATGTGAATGAGAAAGTCTGACTTGAGTATGGGATTGTGCTGTTTTCTTTGGAACTTGTGTTCCTTACTTGTTGTGCAGGTAGGTAGAAGGATGTTTGTCATGGAGATTGACATTGCCTATTTGGGATGGAGAAAAAAAATTGTCATGTTTCTATCTTCCACCTGCCTGCATGACAAAAGTAGTGGAATTATGAAATGAGTGAGTTCAGCGGGTGTCATGAAATAGAACTTGTGAATAAAGTGAAAATACAGTCAATTGGACTTAGCATTTTCCCAGGATTGACACATTTTATCCGCAATGACCTTCTATATCTGTACATGTTAAAGTGATTCTCATTCTCTATCTCATTCAACTTCTTTACGTCTGAGTTACCGTGAACCGAGAAGGGATGAGAATAATTGAAAATTACTTGCGGCGGACGCATTCTCTTTTCTCTAGGAGGCATCCAAGGCGGGGGTTCGTATGCTTTCGGAGCCGGCCCTGTTATCGACTTAGAGTGGACCCAACTCGTCGGGGGTGGTACTTTGCCGACTCGGTGGTGACGACACAACCTCTGAGGTTTGGGTCTTCGGGCTCAGGCGAGGGGAAGGAGTATCCACAGACCACTTCCTAGAGGAGAGGCATGCAACACGTCAAGCAATGCTCCTGATGAATAATCATCTGCGAAGCAACCTGTCATCCAGGAAGATTGAGAATGTATGAAGACAGACGTATGTGTGTTTAATCATAGGTCGACTTTAGGTGGAATGAGTAACTTTGGCAACGTGTCTCATCAAGTCAAAACTAAGGCAGCCTGACTACCTTGTCGGCTGCATCTATGTTACTATCGATAGTCAACTCCTCGTTGGCGATTGTATGCTTCCTTTGTGGAGTTCGACTCGGGGTGGTCGGATTGTTTTGATATCGTGTTGTTGTATGTACTATATGTTGATTCTCTTCTGTCAGTCATCATTTCATATTAGGCATGTTCCTGTCGACTACGGTCGACGCTTTTTGGTAGAATTATGTGTGTTCGTTATAACTTTCTTTCGATTATGTGTCTAAGGGACTAGGATTATATGTTGGGTTTCACGTTTGGTCGAGGCCGTCCTAGTCGACCGACGCTCGTTCGTACCGAGGAGATCAGCGCCCTCGAGAACGGACAACGTTCGGGTCCACTTGGCGTTAACCAAGCGTACCTATACTCCAGCGAGCAAGCAAACGCCCTCGGCTGACCTACCTCTGCAATTGCATGTAAAAGCTTTCGCACGTGGGTCGGTAGCTCGGTAGGGATATGCCCCTGAGGGTGGTGACAGCCCCCAAGGGAAAGTAAGTGTGCCCCGCAAAAACCTATCCTGTCCTAGGGGACCGCGGGATGTATAGCTGGCGCACCCGGCTAGAGCGGCGAAGGGACAGTGCAACCGCGTCCGTCTTGGCGGTTCGCGGGATTATTTCTGCATCGTCCTAAGTTGTTTCTTGATTTTGTTTTGTTCTAACTCCTGCGTGACATGGCTGGGAGAGCCCTCGTTCACGCGAGGGCCGATGCGCTCGACACCGTAATCCCGCTCCCACCTATACGAAGTGTCGGGAGGATTCACCACCTTCGGGCCCAGAGTTACCCAACTTGTGAAAATCGCCCGTCTTAACAACTCTACCTATTCCACTTAGACAAAGTGTTGCTCCAACCGTTCTCTCAACTTCCCTTTTAATTTCCTCTGCAATCATCCCATAGTCATTGACCTTCGATACCCCCTTTTGAATCCAACTCTGTCTGAAGTACCCGAATTTGCTCTCAATAAAGAAAATCGCACCATTGTTGTTTATGATCCAGTTGTGCTCAACGAGAGACTATCTTCTAACATCCTCCTTTGACCTCGGTGGTGCTAATAGCCTAGGCCTGACTTTCCTCGAGGCAGCAAGGACATCCTACTACCATTCTCTCAACTTCCCTTTTAATTTCCTCAACAATCATCCCATAGTCATTGACCTTCGATACCCCCTTTTGAATCCAACTCTGTCTTAAGTACCCGGACTTGCTCTTAACAAAGAAAATTGCACCATTGTTGTTTATAATCCAGTTGTTCTCAAGGAGAGGTAATCTTCTAACATCCTCCTTTGACCTCAGAGGTGCTGATAACCTAGGCCTGACTTTCCTCGAGGCAGCAAGGACATCCTACTAAAGTTTAGGCCGCTTCCGAGCATAGGACACAGTCATTAAGGTCACTCACACGTTCGAGGTACAGTTTAGTTTTCATTCAGTGCTCAAGATCAACTTTGCCAGGTGAATCGAGTCGACTGCTTCCTCCGCCTCCGCTACTTGAGTTATTCAGTAGGCCGAAATGTAGTGTTCTGGGCTGCTGGATCAATGATCGTAAAACCCCCCTGGTCTTGTGGAGTGCAGATAACATCCCAAGCCACCTTGCAGATATCAACTTTTTGAATCACCCTCTGGCTCTCGGATAAACTACCGAGCATCTTTTATTGTTTTAAGCATCAACGAAGGTAGGCGCTGAACCGTGGTAACATATCATCCCAAACCACTTTTATGGAGTGCAGATATCATCCCAAGCCACTTTTATTGTCTTAAGCATCAACGAAGGTAGGCGCTGAACCGTGGTAACATATCATAAGAGGGCAAAGACTGACACCATTATCACCAAAGCTCGACTTGTTAATGAAAGGTGTTGAGCCTTGCCCCAACTCTTTACCTTCTTAGCTCCCTTCGTCTGGGTGATAAGCACTTGAGAACAGGTGCAATCCTCCAGTGCCACTTGGATACCCGAAAAACGCTCAACTGCATCTGGTGCAACTCTCTCTATTCCCCATCACATTTGCAAGGTAAACCTCCTTCGTAGGCAAACGCTGACTTGTTTCAGTTGGCGACATTTTTTTCCCCCTCTAGAGAACTCTGCAATATCAATTAGACGAGTATTCAATGCTTTCAAAGAGCTCTTGTCATTCAACAAAACTGCGAATAAATCATTTGCTTCGGGCTTTCACCTAGCAGTGTTTCCGATTGATAAGAACTAAGGCAATGATCTCTCGGTGCGTTTTAATGTTGCAGAGCAGCAACTCGAGGTGTAGAACAAAGAGGAGGGGCGCCAAAGGGCAGCTCTGACGAAGGGATCTAGTTAAACCACCAGTGCCTACCCGGTTCTTAGCCCCGCTCTAAGGCGAATGAATACAAACCCACGTGGTAAGCCGATTCATCCACCATGTTAACGTCTAAAACAGCAGTAGGTATTGGTGGTTTAAGTAAAATTTATTTGAGATTTGCCTATTGCAGACAGCTGCAGTGGAACCATAAATTAATTTGACCCACTAACAGCAGGGGACCCCAAAGCCAACAACTTTAAAGGCGGTGAGTAAGAAATGTCCAGTTGCCCGTATCGTATACCTTCGCCAAATCTAGGAGAAGGATTGCCACCTCTGAATCGTTTTTGTCAACCCAATCGAGGGTCTAAATAGCCGTTACCACATTTTTGAAATGTCATCTGCACGCCTAACTATCTCCCTTCTTGTGCAACATCAAAATGACACCTCTAGTCATTATTCTTCCCAATCTACCACCACTTAGGATCTCATTATACATTACAGACAAGTACGGTCCCAAAGCCTCTCAACATGCAATAATAACTTCACTAGCAAGATGCTTTGCCTGGACCCATCACTTGGATGACATTGAAAAACTCTTCTTCAATCAGTGGCCTATTCAACCAGATTTTCCCTTCACCAAGCAGACAAACCGACAGGTTATTCCCAAACGGTGAGGTGTCCGCCATGTTATCGTCCAAACCGTCAAATGGTTGTCGTGTGGACAAGACGTCGGAGAAATAATCCGTCGTATAATTACACATGTGTTTGTTGAAGACCGCCTTCGGCGAGCCCAACTGGCGGTCTCCAACAAACACATGTGCAATTATAGGACGAATTATTTCTCAGATGTCTTGTCCACACAACAACCATTTTACGGTTTGGACGATAACATGGCGGATACCTCACCGTTTGGGAATAACCTGTCGGTTTGTCTGCTTGGTGAAGGGAAAATCTGGTTGGTGCGCATATTGTAGTTCCCCTATTAGCACTGCACTGGATCTCAGCAAGAGCCAATCGAAAGTCTTCTTGAACATTTGATCCGAAGTTCACAATCCCTTTTACGTTTAAAATCTTATTCTATCTTTCCTATTTTTCTACTTGGACTTGATCCCACTTACAAAGTCTCTCAATCCTTTCCTCCAACCAAAAGAGCTAGGAAATCGGGTGGTTTGCTTGTAGGTGATTATCTTCCTCCACTCTAGCCTGCATGTCATTTTCTTCCTTGGTCCGCTTGTACGCTGCAATTTGAGAGGTGAACTTCGTCTTTCAAAAATTATGCATAAATCTGCGTCAATGCACTCCACTCTGGATTCAAAGTATGGCTTATATGTTCATCAATCGAGCCAGAGAGATTCCACCCGATCAGTTATTCCAACATCCTTGAACAAGGTCATATTAAACCTGATTAGCCTTCCGTACTAGTGAAGTTGATTTTACAGAAACAAAGATTTGTGACCCGAAAATGAATCGTTTCTAGCCTTCACCTTCAAGGCTTCGCTTGTCGTCGATGTTGCTACTAGAAAAAAGTTGATCCCTCTTCGTGGCAACCTGATACGGCAGAACATTGCTCCAAGTGTAACAATTAGAAATCGGATGCAAGTCTTTGAAACTTCACAAAACTCCCTCACCTCCATCCACTAAATTAAATTTAGCATTTACTCGGTAATCCCTCATTTATTTTAGAGTCCAAAGTCTGACACCTCACAACATTCCAATTCTCCTCAATCATCAACCATTCGCTTCGAGGTAAGATGAAACTTAAGGATTTGAAAAAAACGTTTGTTAGTTTGATCCAACACAGACATCTGTTTTTTACACCGACATGCAAAGATTCGAATCCTTTTACTTCAGCGATTAATTTCAATTCAGTTTTTGTTTTGAAAGCTGACGTATTAAACTTCAGAAACCTCCAAAAGAACCCAAAACAAAACCTATCCAAATGCAAAAAATGAAAGGTAACTTCATTATGGTAGTATACCATAATCACTTGGGATACACTCATTTCTCCCATTGAACGTACGTAATTTTGATTCATAGATTGCAATTGATTAACATTCAAACTATTTATCATTCCATCACACTATTTTGATACTCCAGACACATTTCAACACAAATACACTATACTTGTATCTAAACATTATTTAATAATCTCACTTTTTTTTGCTCCAACCAATGTTTTTAAGCTAGACATCGAAACATGTCATGATGCTCCTACTCTGATGACAATCTCTTTTAGCGCTAAGGTCAATGCACAAGATTCCTTAA
>BFEA01000012.1:6315628-6319774 GCA_003427395.1 Chara braunii
CGGGTGCAAAAGAAACGGCCACCCACCAGATTAGAGTGCATAAACGCCCTGCCTTCCTGGCAGGGCATCTTAAAAGAAAAACAGGAACTCAAAGAGTTCCTCCGAATCTGGAGCCAGGGCCATTTGAATTGACAAAACTCCCAGTTCTCTTTCTTGTTTTCTTTTTTTTTCTCCCATTGTTGTTGTTGCTATTTTCTTCTACTCGTTTTTTCTTTTTTAACCAACTTCTAGTCGTTTTTTCCGTTGTGTCGGCGATGCAGAGAGTTCTGTCTACGTATGTGGAAACACCATTCGCCTTTTTCGCTGGGCCCACCGGCATCCTGCCTCATCGCTTTGCGGGGCCTTCCCCAAGCGCTGATTTTCTCTTGTGGCGATGAATTTGTTTTGATGCACCGTTGGGGCCATGTACTAGTGGTTTAAGGGCATATGTGTGTCAATATATTCGCCTTTAGTTTAATGTTCGCAGGAAATATAAAGTTATGGGTTTAAGGTGCTGGAAACTAACTAGGCATACAAGTTCATGTTTTGAATGTACACTACTTTTATGTGAATAGAGTGGTTAGTCGGATGTCCTAGTCGACCGGCGTAGAACCACGCTTGGAAGAACACTGCCCCATCTGTTGCGCTTGGTAGAGGTAAGTTGTACCACGCTGGACCCTCTCCTGTCGTAGGGACTCGTGAGACTTATAGTTGACGCACTTGCCCGGAGCAGAGAAGCTTCATGTGTTTTGTAACATGCCGAATTCTACGCAACGCGGCAAAGCGCGAGGGTCCCCTCTAGGGGACCAATGCACTCGAGAGGTGGTGCCGTTGCCGCGGATCTCGACTTCGTCCCGGGATCCTTTCCAAACTTTTGATGGGTGGATGTGTTTAGTGATGCGACAACAGAACTATCATTGGGTCGTGTTAACACTATCGTCTTTACGCAAAGTATAATGCATCTTTAAAACCGTGGTAATTTTAAAGTCGAACCCTCACGATCAAGGCTAGCAATCTAGTGGACCATGGTGTTGTTGGCTTCAATCATCCGTGTGGAGGCCTAGCGAATAGGGGTGCAGTTTTCGAGGCGTCATGACTATTAGTGCCCAAATTCAGCCCAATTATCTTTAGTTACAGAAGACAGTCGTCGGCAGGAGCAAAGACTAGGTAGATAGCACATGCCTGAGAATTGGTAGGTTCGGGCTCATGTTAGGTAAGGGGTGTTGACGTCCTTATCTAGAGGTTGGTGTTGGGTTGTTCAGGCCGTGTCTGCGTGTGAGGTTCGCTGAGGAGGCTATTACACTTCGGGAAATAGCGAGTGGTGTTTTTTTTCAAGTATGGGTCATATTTGCTTGTGAGATCCTTGGTAAGCATGAGGTATTTGCCTATCCTGGGCTAGCAATAACCTGTCAATAGGCTATTGTCCTGGGTTAGCAATAACCTGTCGATAGGCTATTGTTCCTGGCCTGGGAAGCGATGGTTGGCCAATATGTCTTTGCGAGCTGACCTCATTTGGCACCTATCACGATACGGTTGCCCGCATATGTGCATGGAGGTAAGATTTGAAACATTCTACACGTACTAGTGGACAGTTTAGCTAGGGGATTATCTACTCGAGTTAGTTTTAGCAATAGGAAGTCCTATACATGTAATTATAGGTGCTAAGTATGCATGGTGCTAGTAATGCGAACGGGTAGCTTGCTTTATACATTCTGTTAGTTGCAATATGGTTGGAGGTTGTTCATGTTATCATCCACTTGGGGCAGATTATTTGGAACCTTGGTAGGTCACAATCCGTCGGGAAGGCTGTTGTTATGCATTAATGATTATTCAGGTCTTTTTTACATTATTTCCTTATTACTGTGTAGCCGCTGATTATGCCGAGCATATAGTCGGGCAGTTAACTTTTTAGAGTTGCGTGCTAAATGTCCTATTGTCATATTTGGCGCCCATGTTGGCCAATACAATAATGTACTGTCATTTTAGTCTATATAACCACTCCCTGCTATACGCTGCATTATGGTTTGGGGTGTCTACTCATGCCATTCATCTACCATCTATTCTTTTAGCGCGATTTCGGTTATACGGGGAACTTATACCACGCGGGGCTGAGAGACGACAAATGCCCTCGACACCGGGAGGCATCGGGAGGAAAGTTCCTTGTGAATCTCCTATTGTGCAACACCTCCGTTTTCTTGTGAATCAGGCATGAAAGTTCCTTTCGCATCTCCGTTACGGAACCCACAAAAAAGTGGAGACGGCAGCTGTATTTAAATATGTCTGCCAAGGGCTGATGGGGAAGGATATTCAGTACCTGCCCAATGTAGCATGGCATTACGTTGCAGTTGCAGCCCACAAGGAGGAGGACAATTCAGGGGTCTGAGACGGTGAACTGGAAATTATGGCCCCGTTAGCCAGATCGCCCAAGAAGGCGCTCGTGGACTAGAGGGATCACCTCTGGGTGGGCTTGGCAGAACTCGTTCTCGCTACGCGATGGACAATCTCAGGCCGGAAGACGTTTGGGTATGTCGACTAACAAAGTCGTTTGTTAAACCGCGGCTTCAAAATTCACGGTACCGGTACTAGTGGTTCTCGACAATCACTTTTTCCCTAAAAAGATGAGCAGCAAATCCATGTACCTGTGACTTTTCTCACAATTTTTGTGCAAAATTTTGACCACGAAAAACCATTGAAGCTGGCACAGGCCAACGGCCCCCCTGACCCGCCCCCGCAAGCTTGCAGACTCACAAGCATGTCAAAAAACATAACAGCTGCGAGAGACTAGTGGTTTGAAAAAAAGATGGGGAAACTTTTTTGAAAATGCCCCTCCGACTTCCATTCAGTTGCGGTGTTGCCCCTCTGACGGCCGAGTTCCCCTGTCGCACCCCTCTGACGGTCAGCTTACCTTGTCGCAAGGTTGCACTGCAGGCAGTTTCGGATTTGCCTGGATTAAGCATTGGGTCTTTTTGAAATGCCCCTCCGACTTCCATTCAGTTGCGGTATTGCCCCTCTGACGGCCTAGTTACCCTATCGCACCCCTCTGACGGTCGAGTTACCTTGTCGCAAGGTTGCACTGAAGGCAGTTTCGGACTTGCCCGGATTCAGCATCGGGTCTCACATCCAGGGGACCTATGGAGAGGACCTATGGAACTGTCTGAGATAAAGCAGTGGAGATCTGCTGCCGAATTGAAACCTAACCTGCATTCACTGTGGGGTGTTGAGGGGAAGCTGGAGTTGATTCTTCAAAGTTCAAAGCAAAAAGCTTTCCCGCAAATTTCGGTAGATTTTTTAATTGAGCAGTCGGAGTCCAGCTTGGATGACAATCCACCTCACCGTCGCAATCTACCCCACAGTACAGCGAACTCATCATAGGCCATCTCTCTCACAGTGATTCTTCTCAAGGCTTTGTATTGGAAGTTGCAGATGCCGACTTGTCCCCGACAGGGCGACACCTGATGCGAACAGCGCAGTCCAAGGCGCTGCACAGCCTGAGGCTTATTGAACAAAATTGCCGTTCAGGAAATCGCCCTAGGAAAAGGACACCGTGACGCAGTCCTCCACCATCCAGACCAGTCTCCGGCTGGCTGAACTCGGGACACACCCTCTGCACTGGTCGTGGGATGACCCACACTCATCCTGCAACGTTAGTCTGCAGGATTATGCACCTTCCATTGGGTRTCRTCKCAATCTCAGAAATCACACCGCTATACTCGAAAGTGATGACATGTTGGCTCACAGAGAAACCCTCTGACAGGACAAGATCTGTGATATCGTGGCATCGGACATAGGAAGCAGTGAAACATATTCTTCCAAATCTGTGCATCGTTTTAGTTCTCAAGTGCTGGTTTCGCGACCCCGACTCACCCAGCAGTTCCACAATGGCCTGCCTCCAGGGCAGGAATGTGCAAGTCCCCGGACCTCTTCTGGTCGTCGAACGCAGGAAGCAGATAGAAGCCAGCGACCATGTACGGTGTAACTCTGCAGAACCGAAACGGATCCGGGAAACGAGGACGCGGCTCACATTGACGAAAGATGGACGGAACGCAGCTGGTTTTCAGATGGAATCATTGGGATGGAAATTTTATACTGGTCCTACTGGATGCATTTTGCTTGCCAATATACGTAGCTCTCTCAGTGCAAACTGCTATTTTGCTGTAGCTAGGAAGC
>BFEA01000012.1:6320003-6334736 GCA_003427395.1 Chara braunii
CCAAGAACATGTTCGTGTTCATGCGTACGCAACGTTTTGGCGGGATCGGCCAGGTGGGCTGCAGAGCTCAAAATCATGGCGCAAACTGCTATTTTTGCTGTAGCTTAACTGTTCCCTTGACGCTTGGGGTACCAGATATGTGTTGGCTAATTCTGGACACATCCAGTCCAGGAGCATCAAAGTCGCTTGTTGGCCGAACAAGTCGCTTGTTGGCCGAACACCACGGGTACAATCCTCCACGAGTTCAAAGCGAGCTACGCCAAAGCTCCTTGTATAATCATTTGCCTCCAAGCGCAAAATCCAACGGTTCTGAAAAAATGGCAAATCAATTGCTCCATCCAGGCAGCGGACCTGCAACCTGCTGATTGAAAATCATAACGCCTACCACAAGGCAAAGCGACGTGGTGTTTGGCTTGCGAACCCCTTGAGCTTAGCCTCAAGCAGACCCCTTGGTTGAAGTTGTGTCGGGGTACAGTGGGTCCGGGTCATGGTCGTATGTGTTGTAGTACTAACCATGCTGTGGGGGGGGGGGGGAGGAATTCGCATCTGCGAACTTCAGTTTCATCCCAGCACACTTTGCCTCGTGCCAGGTGTCCTGATTTTCAATCAGCAGGTTGCAGGTTCTATGCCTGGAGGGAGCGATTGATTTGTGATTTTCAGAATGCCCCAAAACCCCGCGGAATGATGGCTGTTAGTGCACAGTTGACAGGGTTGTATGCCGCACACTTGGCATGGTTTCCTCCATGGATCAATAACAGGTCAGGTACACATTGAGTACAGGGATGGACAACATGAGAGGCATGCTCTACACGCAAATATCGAAGGAGCACGCAAGTCTACCTAAACATATATCAACGTGACCACATGCGCTGTTGCAAGGAAGACACCATGATGGTATAAAACTTGGCTACTGGAGGCTTAATCATGGTGTGTGTGTACGTGTATGTCGGCAGGGAGAGAGAGAGAGAGAGAGAGAGAGAGAGAGAGAAAGAGGTGGAATACCTATACAACAGCTGCTGAGGAGAAGGCAGCTGACAAGATGGTGAGGCAGCATGACATGGACTGAAGGAGATGGACAGAACCGGTGGTAAAGTCCTCCGGTGCTGATAAGAGCAGGCACAGTCAGAAACCTAGGGCAATAGAACCGGAATGGCAAGTGGGAGCGGAATCATCTACTTCATAAGACCTGCAGAGGCTAGACTGGGCAACAAAGCCAACCATAGGGAAAGAGCAAAGAGCAGGCCACTGCAAAGTGCACTCTCTTCACGAAAAGTACACATGCATCTGGGCTGAAACACAATTAAACCGTCACAAGGAGGAGAAGCAAGCAATAAGTTCGTCAGTGAAAGCTACCTTGCATACACAGCAGGTTACAGTTCCATCGTTTTTCCTCTTTTTTTGCGCCCCATCACTTTTTTGAAGTTTTTTTCCCTTTTTCCTTCTTGTTATAGAATACGATTGCCGTTGTTATCATGCTTTCCACAGCTTCAATAACAATCAAAAGCCTAAAAAATGCCCTTTCCTCGGAGAAAAGGCAAAAAAAACTTAAAAAAAAGTGTTGCCATCAACAGATTTGACTTCATGAGATGATAACAAGGTTGTTCATATACACACTGCAGTGCGTTTCACTTGACGATAATGGATCTTCCTGGGTGGACCTGGTGGAGTGACAATTTTGGAGAAGACCAATAAATTCCCCCTACTTTGCAAATTTCTCCCTGGCTACAAAAAAAAATTAGGAAAATTTGAAATTTCAGCTGACATGAATGTTGCCAGGCCAAATAAGCCTCGAGCCATCCACGCTCATTACGCTGCACCAAACGCTCACAGGAGTCACAGCCTGGAGACACCTCACAGAATTTTGAAGTCTCAAAACCGTCTTTCATGACAGGAGCATACGCGCTGCATTTTCTCAAGGCCCATGACAGATGTGACTGCAGTTGAGAACCGCGACACGCGCACGACATTCAACCTGGCTGATAGCCTCGGTCCGAGTGAGTTCCACTGTGGGAAAGTCAACAAAGGGAACTACTACACGCACGATGAAGTAGATTCAAGATTCGCGATGTAAGATATCAAGCAGCCAGCGTCCTCTAGTGCTGCATTTCTGCAAATTTCAACCTCACGACCCCAAAGATTCCCATCCTTAAGATTTCAAGCGGGAACCTACCCTTGGTGCTCTCTTTCTCCAGACTGACGCTCATGTGAAGCAACCTTTTCTCGTGACGGCCGTTTTCCCATTCTTCGTTCCTCCCTTCCCCCCCCCCTCTCCCCCCCGTCAACACACCCACACACACAAGTGCACACCCTCTCCAGCTGCTTCAGATAACCCTAGGAGACATCAAGAACGACCCAGACACAGACAGGCAGCTGAAATAAGCAAGAAAAGGAATGGGAAACCACAGCAACAGAATGACGGAGGATGGAAACATTATTTCGAGGCACTGAATAAGGAAATATTCAAATATCACAAAAGGAGCTGGATGGACACCGATAACAACAACACTTGGAATCCAAACGGCAGGGAGGATTGACAGGAAAGCGAGGGGGCAGAGAGGGACAGGGGTAGCAGGGGGCATGTCACACGTGCACACACAAAAACAGAGAAAAAGAAAAAAAGTGCTCATCTTCCTTGCAAAAGAAAAAACTTCAAAAAAAAAAAAAAAAAGAGAGAGAGAGAGAGAGAGAGAGAGAGAGAGAGAGAGAGAGAGAGAGAGAGAGATGGTCGAGGAGTGTTAGGAAGGGTACAGTGGATGGTGTGGAAAGAGGGTAGGTTCAGGCAGGAAGCGGGTGCAAAAATGGGGCAGAAGAGGGCAGGCAGAAAGAGGGCAGGCACAATGTAATGTGGGAGAGTGACTGCAAAGTTGATTTCAGTGATCCCAGTATGCACAAAGCTAGAAGCAAGTCCATCTGAAAGAAAAAAAACAAATTCAAAAGGGCCGCCATCTGTAGAAGAGTGATGTGACACCTTTGCACTTATCCTGTGAGTGTGTCGTCCATAATTTGGGCTATACCCGTGTACAAGAGGATGCTCGAAACACATGACTTCACCTTGGAATGGCTGAGTACAAAATGCACTATGTGACTCCACTCCACAGTAAAATCGTTATCTCAGTGAAGTCTTTTTTACCTCAGTGATACCAGTCGCCAAGCCTTCTCCCATGGCCCTTGAAATTCCAGCTACACACTGACAGGGGTTGCGGATTCCGCCACCCACCCCGACCGATCGAGCGTTTTCGAAACCACCCCAGCTTGTGGAGTTGGAACATCTTTCAAGAGAAGAGCGAACGAGTGAATGGTTGCGGACCGTCACTTACCTCAAACGGTTTTCGAAGCCAATGTTTGGGCGGCAAGAAACAATAAACTCTGCCCCAAATGAGATTCCCATCCAGCTTGTATGCTAACGACTCCCCGCACATTCCTGCTTAGTCCATAAGCTGTTTCGCCTCGCTCCAGATGCCCCTGAACTCCATGCTATCCGACAGAACTCCCCGAGGGAGTCTGAAAATCCTTTTTTGTGCGATATGCAGGCATTAGTTAGCCTGTGTACTGCACTCTCGTCTGTACTGCAGACCGTCAATGGAGCTTCTCCGCTTTCCCGCCCAGAACCCACCATCCATCCATCCATCAGTGAAGGTGCTCCTCACTTTCTGCAGGCGTGGATTTACGAAGGACCGCTTCCTCTGATGATTGATTACTGTACATATGCCAACGCGCCTTGACATGTCTTCATGCAGGTTGCAGTGGTGAAATCCACGTCTGCCTCCGTACCAGGCTCAAAAAGCTCCCCAAGGGAGAAATACACGTCTCCTTCCCCTCACTATCACCTATGATGCAAGCCCCTGAGGGAGGGACATAGGGAACAGGTTCCCAGTCAGTTCGACATTGATGAGGATCTAGCAGCAGCCTCTCCGGTTCCAGTTGTCATACCAGCACTATCCAGTCGTCATGCCAGCATTAACGACCTTTCCTACCAAACGTAGGTAGGCTTTTTTCAAAGAATTGAAATCCATACCAGACGGGCGTTCTCAGCGCATTTCGCTCTCCTTTCGCTTAAAAATAGCGCACTACCTGTAGGTGCCAGCCGGACCCAGCAGCACTGGTTTGCATTCGTTCCTAAATAGGAAGTTAAATCCGTGTCTTCAGAGAAAGGATCTGCCACATTTCGGTGAGTTGTTAGCTGCTGCACGGAGCTATTTATCCATTCGGACCACATGTTGTCGTCAACATCAACAGGATTGCCGATCAACGCATCTCTCCCTACCTACCTCCGTCCGTCCTGCTCCACCCCATGTACCTCTCCCCACTCTCTCTCGCTACCAAGCTCCTTCCATCGTTCACAGCGCAAGAAAGGCAAGATGCCAACACAGTATAAAACAAAAGATCAGCGCTGGCCTGGAATAAAGCAAACAAACACACCACCACCTGATTGCAACGAGCAGATTGCAAACGGATCAACTTAGCACAGGGGATGGGATGATGCTCAAGGCCCAGGGAACCGTGCATGGTGTTCATTCAGGATGGGTGTATCAGACCTGTTCACGTTTATAATAGAAAATCTCCAGAGGAAGGCAAGATAGAGAATGGATTGACAATGAAGCAGTCTGATTGGTTTGTGGAAGGCGGAAGACCAGCACCTTTGTGGATGCAGTCTCCCCCTCCCGTCACTCGTTCCCAGTGATCCCATGCCGCAAGCTGCATGGATGGCTGCATGATGTTTGAGAGAAACACCACTGGCCCAATCAATGAGTGGGATTGCAATTTGGAACAGAAAGTAATGCTACACTTCATTCCAGAATCCACCTCCCTGCCATGGACAAGGTAAGACGAAGGTACACGGCCACAGCTTGGGGGGCGGTGAGGAAGGACTTCATAAGGCGGGCAAGCACAGAAACGCTTATTTATATTACACCCAACACCCTCAGTGCTGAGAGAGATTTCAGCGGAAAAAGGAGACAACGCACTATGAAATCTGTGCGAAAAGAAGCAAGAAAATCCAGGAATCTTCGGATTTCTTCACCTCCTGATGAGGGAATGAGGGCGGCCCTCAGCCTCGAGTGTCATCCCAGCCGTTGATCTCGGATACAGAAAAACGAAGTCCGTCCGTCAATGCACGTCTGGCCTGAACGGCAACACAGCTATCCTCTGGGAATTGTCACCCAGCGATAACAGAACAGCGACTCGTGAACTCACTTCCACATTCAGTTGGGTCTCTGTACAAACACGCGTGTAAGCGCGCGTGTCGTATTCAACGCGCATGTCGTATTCAACCCATCTAAAACGTGGATCCCTATCTCAACCTTCTTTTTTCCCGATGCGATCCTGGGCACTGGGGATAGCTCGTCGGCAACAGAAAGAAAGGCAAACTTGGTACGGAGACAGTGGCAGATGCTGCCGTGCGCAGCTTCCAAAAATAGATGGCACTCAGCACTGAAGCTGTGACTGGAGATTGAGAGTCGATAGGGCATGTGTTCATAGGTGGAAATTGTACAAAAGATGAGGTGCAAAAAAATATCCAGATCCAGTGGGGGGTCCTCTCTGGAAGCCTGCAGGAGGGTTGGATCTTGGAAGCAATATCGTCAAAAGAATCGAGAAAAGATCAAATGATGAAAATCAAATATGTGTCAGCTATTTACAAATCAGATTGTTTGGCCAATGCGGTGTGCACATGCATCGTCAGTTAAGCAGTCATGTACATGCTGGAGAATCGCGAGGAATGCTTGTTGCTTCCAGCTTGGTGTCCTCTGCACTTGTTCATTTTTGCTTGCGACAAGAGAGGAGGGGACAGAAGCCGGCAACCAATCTGGATTATAGACAAAAGAATATCTGCCGCACAACAACAGGCAGGCTCCTGCGTAGAGGGCTGATGCGGCATTGCACACAGCATGTGGTGAAACCGTGAAACGGAGGGAGGGGAGATAGCTTCCTATCACATTCTTTGCGCCAAAAAAAGTGTGAAGGTCACCCCACCGATCACACATGGTCTACAACCAAGACAGGGGTTTCGGATTTCTACAGGTGCCAGAACGCTCCATGTCTGGACATCACCAACAAGAAACTGCTTCCGGGCAAACGCACGGAACTTATACACAATCGAAGTACTTGGGATTGCTTGGAAAGTCGTACTCGACTCTCAGACGCTCGTTTCCGAGATCTGAGCCTCTCTGAGGGAAAATGACACGCAGATCTCCGTATATGTAGAACTTTCTAGAGCCCTTCTCACTACTACTCCTACTTACCACACCTTGAACAGAGTTCACTCGAGGGCTCCGTCCACTGGTGTTCGCTGGTTCGACAGATCTATTGTCCAGCACCCAGTCAGGAACGCCACATTTCCTGCCTACGACTCTCCCAGGATAATTGTCCACCCCATCTTCTGTTTGCTCTACGCCTGCACTCTTTGCTGTGTCAGGTTCCAGCCCCTCAAATTGCAGCTCACCAGTGGAGACCCCTTCTGAGTAGGCTGCCTCAAAATCCCTGCTGCTGTCAAAACCCTTGCACTCATCACGATTCCTTGCTGATGAGCGAGTGTGTGAGCAGATGAAGCGCACATGCATAGCATATCGCAATGAGCCAGCGATCCCACCACTGCTGCTTCCAGAAGCGTTGGAGAGTGCACCCACATTCTTAGTTGCATGTTGTTCAGTCTGTTGCCTGATTGGCCCGCCTACTGCTATGTGCACCTTGTTCTCAGAGGAGACAGCAAAGACCTTCTGTCTAAGGAACGTTTTCGTTCCTGCTGGCATGTCCGACAAATCATAGTCACAAACAAAGGTGTGGATTGGAGTCCTCTCTGGATTGTTGAGTACCAGCTGGATTCGACCCTTCACTGGTACACGATAACGACTGTTGCTATTACAGCTACCGCTGGAAGACCTCTCAAGCTTTCTCTCACAAAGGCCCTGTATTTCCAAACTTCTACTGACCACAGTGCCTCTATCGTCCGTGGTCGGCATGCATAGGCAGGACAGGGAAGACTGTGGTTGGGGCATTGGTATCGGAGAACTTGCCTTTGCAATGGGGCTGCTGCTGCCAAACTGGAGGCGACAAGGAGAAAGGGATGTAGGCGACGAGGAAGGCCGTGCATACCCATGTGCTGATGACGGCGGTGACTGCACAGTTGCTGAGATCTCCGACAAAAATGGGCGATACATGTCACGCGATGAACATTGACCTGGTGGTGAGCCAGAACGGGGCCAATGGCCCTGCAGCGACGTGGACGTGGAAGGTGATGCCGGCACCGTCGTTGACAGTGGAGTGGTTGGAGGAGCCTCCAAGCTAATGCATGCGCTATACAGGAACGGTCCGTCGTTGAGACAGCTGACTGCAAACGGAAGCTTTCGATGGGTGGGCGAACGACCACCGCCAACCACACTGAGCAATGCCAAAAACCCTCCCAATCTCTTCAGCGGACTAGCAGTAGATATACGCCCTGAGAGCAGGCATTCCTCATACGACCCCACGAGGGGCTTCCTCTTCTGCAGCAGGACAGCTCCTGGCCAACCACCCCTCCCACCATCCCTTGCGACATTTCCTGTGGAGTCGATGAACTCGTGCTCCCCATGCCAGCCAAATACTGCAGGGGGGGACGATGGGAGACCAGGAAGCAATGGCGAGGAGAGCTGACCAGAGTACTTGAGCGAGTGCTTACTTGTTCCCAAAGACCTCCCCCTATCCGAGAGGCCGCAAGCTCTGCACACCTCCGATTCGTTTCTCAGAGCATCAGACACATCACCCGGCAGGCTCTTCCTAACAGGGATGGAGATGGGGAGACCTTTCCCCTCTTTGTTGAAGGAAGACCGCCTCGCAAGAAGCCAGGAAGACGTGCCAGTAACCTTGAGGGCAGAGACAGACCCATCAGAGGCCTGAGTAATGCAACGTGGGCCAAACTCGTGGGCCCCACCATGCAATAAAGAGGGGGAGACAAGAACGACATCGCTCGTCTCCAAGTCATCGGCGACATCCTCATCAAGTCTCAAACCCAGTCCCATGCTGCAGACAAAACCGCCAAAGATCGTATTTGTGCAATGTCCTGCGTCCCACTGGGATAAGCACAGGAACCATCCATCAATACCCACAAACAAACTCCACCCGCTTACCAGGGAAAGCAACAACAGAGGGATTACAGAAACAGCTAGACATGGCCATCTACAAAGACAAAGAGATATCCTGCCTGGAAATTATATTTGCACGATGTTATGTCTCCCGCTGGGATAATCACAGGAACATAAAGTAGTACCCCCCCTCTCCCCCCAGGTACTCCATCCTTTTCACCAGGAAGAGCACAACAGAAGACGCAGGTTACAAACACGCCTGGGTATGAGACACTCACACAGACAGAGATATCCTGCCTGAAGCACAGAGATTGTGAGGCACCCCTGGCCTCCTGAACCTGGCAAAACCACTGTCCTGCCTGTGCAAAGCCAAAGTCTAATCACTGCAATCAGATCAACCCTAGGGAACCGGAAGACCACACCAAAACAGATGCCCTCTGTTCATTGATGAAGGTTTCATAGAAAACGACATTGCATATCCGGTCCAACATCGTTTGAATTGTTTGCTAGCAAAAGCTCCGGAAACCACGAGGCCCTAACCAGTGTTGCCACGAGCGGGGCGAGAAGATATCCTGAAAGAATGACATCTATCCGTCTCTGCCGGAAAGGCAGAGGCGCAAAGATGATAGGAACATGTACCAATGACCGCAGCACTGCTATGAGAAGACATGGCAGTGAGCATGGTCAGGCGTGCCATAACACGAAGATTCACCTGAGGAGGTTACACATGCACACAAAAAGTTGAAAGAGACGGAAGAGAGAGAACAAAACTCACACGAGGGACACAATGGTGCCAACAAGATAATTGACAGAAGATGAGAGGAATGATAGAGTCTACAGTTCACTTGATTGGTAGAGAACATATCAGGGAACTCATTAGAAAGAAGAGGGCAACAGAACGTGAAGAGGGAAGCAGAGGAGGAAGAGAATTGCCAACGGAAGGGAGGACAACAATGAAGCAGGAAGTTCATTGAAAGGAAAAGGATAAGAACTGAAGCATATAAAATCAAACAGAGATACGATGGAATAGAGGAAGACGGTGCGTAAAAACTGAACAGGCATGGACACCAGACGGTAACAGAGAGGGATAAGAAGATGGCACCAGGACAGGAAGGAAGGAAAAAATGAAGCAGAACCGCCATGAATGATAGAACCTGAAGATGGTGGAATAAAAAACACGAAGACAGCAGCGATAACAATATTGCAGACGGACAAAACAAAACTAAAATACACTCACACCGAGTCACACAAGGATTACGGAGCTCAACAGGAGGATCACATTGCGAGAAAACGAGGATAGCATGGCAACACCGGGGAAGTAATTGAACAGCGTACCGAGACGGATTGAGAAAAAAGACGCCAATGGAAAAGGAACAGAGTGCTGTGGACGAGGACGGCCACGGTGAGAGAAAACGAGTTTCGCAGGAGGGCAACAATGAGACAGAATAACGACAAGACAAGAAGAATGTGCAACGACAAAAAGACAGAGAAGTCGTGCGAGACGTGGGCAAGTCAACAAGAAAACAGAGAGGTGGCAATGGCGCAGAATTACTACAACGGCAGATGAACGCAATCATACATTGTGAAGAAGACAGGGATTCAGCTTATGGCATCTACGGAAGAGCAGAAGAAGCGTTGGAAGGAGAGGTGGTGATAGCCCAAAAAGGCGGCTATACAACAGCAACAGAATGGGAAACATGAGATGGAAGAGGAGGAAACACATGGAAGAGTAACGGTGAAAATGAACAACATTGCAGCAGACATCCATGGAGGAGTGACAAAAGGAGATACAGCGACAAGACAGCATGACAAGCCAACCATGCAACATGAAGGCAGTGAATGAAACACAGGAAGACAAAGATGGAGCGGGAAGAAGGAGATGTAACAGCGGCATAGTCGAGCGTGAGGAAAACAATGAAGGAGAAATTAGCAACGAGCAAGAGATGACAGCAGCAAAGCAGGAGGGTGGTGGCAGCACAGGCAGACAAGAACAGAACAGGAAGATAATCTAAAAGACAGACAGCAATGGAACCTGGGGGTGGTTGACGCAGAAAACAACAGAACATTAAAACGACCGAACAGGAACAGAGTGGAACAAGGTGGCAAATGAAAAATGGAGAGGGACGGAAGAGCTAGTTAATCCGCATTCTCAAAGCAGACGAATTAAACAATAATAATGGTCAGTAATCTTAGCATGCCGCCTGAATGGACACCAGCAACACGATGCACCTGATCATCGATACCCGGCGGCACAAAATGCAGCAACAAACCACCAACGTGCACATGGCGGTTCATGCGTGGGGTACATTTTGGGGAGCTTAGTTGCTGCGGCGGTGGACTTTCTGTGCAAGCAAACAGTGTGGCATATACAGAGAATGTGGCCTGAGTTCCATATGCGCTTGTCACACAGACCCAAGAACGAATGGACTGACGAAGGACTTCTGAGACCTGGAAAGAATTAAGAGGTGGATAAAGGAATTTGCTCTATATATAGACTGGTATCCCAGCACCAGCAGACTGGTATCTCAGTATAATTGAAATAGGCCCTCACAATGTCCTGTGATCAGTTAAATGAACCTGTCATGATCCTACCTCATTCATAACGCAGAAGTCAACTTTGAGATGATGCAAGACTTGCTGAACTGAAGAAGAAGTGAAAAGAGACAGAGCAGAATAGAATGGAGAAGAAGATTAGAAGAAGAAGAAGAAGAACCACGGTTCAATCTACAATTGATTCTGTAAGTTTTTTCACCCGGAAATTGAGGCCCTGTCCAGTCATCCAGTTTTGTTCTGTTCAGTAGCGCTAGCTTAATTCAATTTTCGTCACTTTCTAGTACCCATCGGCGCCGCCTTTCGGGGTTTCCTTAGGGACCAATTCACTCTGCCTAGATTGACTGAACGCAGAAACCCTTGAACTTTCGGCGATCATGTTTTTTTCACCTGGTTTTTTGTTACTCATGTCAGCTAGCTTAATTCAATTTTCGTCATTTTCTAGTACCCATCGGCGCCGCCTTTCGGGGTTTCCTTACGGACCAATTCACTCTGCGTAGATTGACTGGACGCAGAAACCCTTGAACTTTCGGCGATCATGTTTTTCACCTGGTTTTTTGTGACTCATGTCAGCATTCTCACTTCTGAGTGACAAGAGTCACATGAAACCCACGAACGTGTTCAAAATGTCATCCCCCTAACTTCATCTTCTCCGACCTCTTCCCTAACTTCATCTTCTCCAACCTCCTCCTCCTCCAATAATCAATAGAATACAAATAATAAATGAACGAGTGAACAAACCCCCTTACTGTGGAAGCACTCAAAGAGCTTCCCTTCACACAAAACTCTTTTCATCCTCCTTTCTTCGTTCCAAAGAATCCAAATTAACCGCGGAAGAACACCATATGACCAGTGGATGTTCAAAGGACAATGCAACCACAAATGTGGCGCTCCTAAAACATGCCACCATAGCCACAGTCCCGGAGGAAGGTCGAGACCAACCAGTATGAGGGCCTGCTAGATGCAGCGCCAAACAAGGAAGTGGAGATGGAGGTCAACCACACCCAAGGGTAAGTCCCTCATGTCAGTTACCTCCTTCCTCTCCCTCAACCTCTACTCTCTTCCTCCTTTCTTCTCAGTAGCCTAGCTTGAGTTACTTCTCCCTCTACCTCCATAAGCCTAGGCCTACTCCCTTCTGCTATTTGCTACTCCATAGCCATGGAGGTCGCCCTCCTCTGGCCGGAACAGTAGCATAACCACCAGGTAAATGTGGCAGCCTACTGATTGCACGAAGTGACATGTGCAGAGTCCACGAAGTGACATACCCCTGACTCCCGACCTCCGTCTCTACGCTGGCCGGGTACCATGGCCTCTACCCGTCCACTACACCTGCCAGAAGTTCCTGCCTTACGGTGGGAACACCATTGCAGTCTCCAGTCCAACCTCTAAGCCTGAACCTAACCTGAAATCTAACTAAATATGGGCCTGAATCATAATGACCTCCTAAGGAAGCTACCGGGCCTTTCTACTCACTTGGGCCCCTTTCTACTCACTTGGGCCTACCTAAGTGCTGGAAACACCCTACCGCATGCTTGCCAGATTCTACCTGTGTCCCTGTGTGCCCTGGCCTTTCTAGAAGTCCACCAGTGTCCAATTCCAGTCCTACCCCTGTAGTTCTACCTATTTCTGACCCACCCCTCCCGGGAGAGACAGAACACAGTATGAGAACATAGCATACTTGTGGGGCATGCACCGTGCAGTGCTGTGAGGTGCGCCGAGTGCCGTGCACACATGTGTGCAGCGCGTGCATGTGCGCACCGTGTGCACTGCGCGTGCATGGTAGGTGTCCTCAAGTATGAGTGCACCCCCCAACATGCGCGCACACAGGTACATGTGCCTTTTCTTTTGTGTGTGTGTGTGTCTGCGTGTGAGTGTGAGTAGTGCAAGGCCGAATAGCTCACAGTCCAAGAAACAAGAAAGAAAAACGAGTTCGCACGCCCACAAAAGGTGGCAAGATGCGTTGCTTGCTTGCTTAGTGACGGATGTATCTTGCCGTCTTGTGGCGGGTGTACATTCATTTGAATTTCGTGATCTCGCCCTAATACTGACAGTATCCAGCGAGGACAACAGATACAATGAATGTATCTTGCTGAATCCCCGCGTTCTGATAGATTCAACACCTTCGGCCGTCATTCCACATATACAAAAGACATTAATCATGGCGATGTATGTATCCATGTACTACGCAAGATTCATTTTGCACATTTGGTGAGTGGTGGAGCAAGACCCCTTATCTTATGGATTTGGAGAGAATTTTGGACCACTGATGCACGGAAATATCCCCAAGTCTTACGGATTCTGACAGCAGGCACACGGAAATAGCCCGCAACCGTACAACGTGCAAAATATGGTGGGAAGGTACCCTTCCCACTTTCCACGGGGAGACACTTTCCTATTTTTCACAATCCGCCCTCACAACGTTCCCCTTTTTATTCCTTTTTTAGCAAAAACATAAAGGCGGAATGGGCCTCGCTCCACTACTCACCACATGCAGAAAAGACAAAAGTTATGGTGGTGTATCTTTCCATGTTCTAGGGGAAGATTCGCTCTCACTTTGCAGTGTTTGGACAGTTGGTGAGCAGTGGAGAGAGGCCCAACGGCGGCCAGTTCTGACAACAACAGAACCGCTTGAGTGAGCACAGCGACGCCCTCATCATGACAGATACATAGAGGATAGCACGTACAGGAAAAAGAGAACACAACACACAGACAGTTTAGGGGGCAGAGTGCAGCCCAGAAAAAAAAAAATTGCCTACTTCATCTCTTAATGTCCGCCGGGCGTGGGAACTCGGATACAATCTCCCCCTTGGGGGGGGGGGGGRGGGGGGGACCTCGGTTTTTGCCCTTGCGGCGCACCGGGTGTGCGTCCCAAGTGCGCAATGCGCAGTGCACCGCATGTGCGCGACCGGCATGCACGTGATACGCCGCAGGTATAGCGCCACGTGCGCAATGCTTAGTGCGCCGCGTGTGCACGACTGGCGTGCACGTGATACGCCGCAAGTATGGAACATAGTCAATTCACAGCATGGCAATCATCACATAGCATGGCAATCATCACATAGACACTTGGAGACACACAGGCAAACAGCAATGACACTCGGAACACAAAAATCTCAGCAAATCAAGCCCACAAACAGCAATACACCTTAAACAGCAAAAGTCTCACTGATTCTGTGCAGGTCATGGCAAGCCCCAGAACACCAACAATATGCCCACCACAACCCTGAGGATCGATCACCAGTGGTGCCAAGCATGCCCACCAAAACGCGGGACATGCTTCAAAATAGGACGGGGTTGCCGTCAGCGGATCTAAGGGCACACACAGACCCAAATCTGTGGCCATACTTCTGCTCAGATGCATCCAGGAAAGTCCAGGTGTGAGTATGCTCTACGGAACTTCTCACCAACGCCAGGTTTTTTAAGCGCCAAGCATCCAGGGGATCTATACCGGATGACAAACTTCTCATCCCTTGGCATATCATGGCATTCCATGAAACTAATGCGCACCAGCCATATGCAAATCCACAACAAAGCTACCCTATGATCCCAGACATCCGGGGCCGTTCCACCCATCCAGGATGTGCAAACGGGCAATCAGGCCATCCAGCCAATGCTTTTTTTCAGGCCATGTGGAAAATTGTAATAATCCCAGCCATAGTAAGAAGTTTCAACCGCAGGAACATGTTCCGATCACACTCAATGTGGAACCAATCATAATAGAGAATAAGTCATGAAGCACCCCTGGAAGTCCTAAACTCAGCAGCGAGTTAGAGAAGCAGTCGGCAGGAGGAGGATAGTCTCATTGATAATCAATGATTACAACTGAAACCGCTCTTCAGTTCTCTCTTCAGGACCCTATTCCCACAACTCGCCACCTGACATGCCCATCCACCACATTGATTACACTGACAAAGTCTTCTTGCAGCTGTATGCTCAGGTGCCCCACCTCCAGCAATGGAGCTCGGCTATGGAGGTTGTTGCCTGCCATGTCCAGTCATCAACTCCCAACCGCTGCCTCAATCCTCAATATCACCAACTCGACAGGTAAGTCAAGGCAAGCCTCTCTCTCTCTCTCTCTCTCTCTCTCTCTCTCTCTCTCTCTCTCTCTCTCTCTCTCTCTCTCTCTCCA
>BFEA01000012.1:6335163-6359395 GCA_003427395.1 Chara braunii
GTTGTAGCATGACTAGAGCATCTTACACGGGTCCTTAGGCCCAACATTGTATCTACGGGTCCTTATCGTGATTTCAGGCAGACAGGCCAATCTTTGGTACGCACGCAGTCCAGGTACATATGACCACCCCTAGCCCAGCATGCGATTCAGCTGGGTGTGTGGGTTATTTTGTCTGTTCGGAGGCCAGGCATGTATCGTCCTTGCCTGCCCTCAGACCAGTTTGCTTTGCTTTGTTTTCAGGCAGATGTGTGTGCGTTTTGTCTCATCTGAGCCAGAACATGTGTTTTCGTCTGTTCTCAGATCACTTTGCTTTGCTTCGCTTTTTGTGTTTTCGTCTGTTCTCAGATCACTTTGCTTTGCTTCGCTTTTAGGCAGGCGAATGTGCATTTTGTCTGTTCCGAGTCCAGGTGTTGGGCATTTCGTCTGTTCTCAGCCCAGCTCGTTTCTGAGGCTGCGCTTGGATCCATTTTTTTTCCTCCATGATCTTCGCCTTGCCTTTGATATTCACTTCCGCCGCCACACATACACAACCCCCCTCTGAAGTTCTCCTCCCTTGTCAACATTCACCGTTCCCTTCCACATTTCTCCTCCACACCTTTGGCATTCACAGCTTCTCCTTTGTCATTTAGCCCCTCCCCCATGGCACTTTCCCCCCTTCCCTTCCAAATTCACCCTTTTCGCTTCTCCCCCACCCATATGCAATTCAACCTTTTCATCCCCCCTTCCACACATCATCCCTACGTTTAACATTTAACTTCTTTCCCCTAATCGTTTATCCAAACGATTGGCATTCACCTCATTGACTTCTCTCCCCTACTCGTTTATGCAAATGACTGGCAGTCACTCCTCCCCCTACCAGGACCTCGCATGTTTCTGTTCCCTCAACCTTCGCAATTACCCCCCTTGCTTCAACATTAGCGCATATCGCCTCTGCATCTCGAACCCACATTAACATTCACTGCTCCAACTTTCCTCTACACTTCTCCCGCCCTTACATTACTTGTGTTTGCCACCTACCCCACTCTCTGCCTATTTGGCATCCACACTTCTCCCCCCCTCCACTTCCAATACTTACTCCTCCCCCACGCCCCCCAACTTTGGTTCCTTCCCGTTTCACATTTGTGCCTCTATGCCCCCGTGGACATTCACTCCTCCCCTCCCCCTCACCATTTTCAATCCTTACTCTCCCCCCCCCCCCCAACCAAACTTTGGTTCTTTCCCGTTTCACATTTGTGCCTCTGTGCCCTCTTAGACATTCACTCCTCCCTCCTATCCTCCATGCTTCTCGCCTCCCCTTGAACACTCACTCATTTCTACACTTGATAACGGCGTTCACATGTTGGAAAGCAGGTGATGGAACCTTTTGATAAGGGGAGCTTACGCCTTGTCACCAGGGAGTTGGCACTTCTAGGACAAGGGGTTTGCTTGAACTGCATCCGGAGAAAATATTTGCACTTCGTTAGGGGTATTAGAGAGGCGTTTATGGGGTGTTTGCACTTCGTGAGGAAGTGGGTGTTTGCTTTTCCCAAAGGGTTATTGGATGGGTGCTGCGGCGTATTTGCACATCAGGATGATGTCTGCAATCTTTTTTTTCCTTTTTCAATTTAAACACTCAGGCCACTTCTATTCTGGGGGACATCAGTCTGCACCAGCAAGCAAAGAACAAGTTCAAGTAATAGACGGGAAGGGGGTTTCAGCCTGATACCCCTGCCGTTCGAGACACTATGCAAGGGGCTAGGAGGGCTAACCAGGGCGGCCATCCGCTGGCCCTTCCTCGGGACTCACATAATGGCCGGGAGCCAAGGCTAAGCACCCAGACGAGCATTATGTGGGTCACAGGGGAGGCAGCCCGGGTCCCATGGGCGCCCCTCCAATCACCCGGCCTCACAATCTTGCACACCATTCCACCCTGTCTACAGCACCTCCCTTAACCCCCCTCTCGTTTCCCCCTCATGGCCATTGTCCAACCCGCTACTGGTCCTCATTACCTACCCTTTACATCACCCATTGCCACAGCACGTCAGTCCAAACACCCCACGAACAGCCATCTCAACTCACTTGTTTCACTCATACCCCCTCTCGCTACCCCATAGGTATCACTTCTCCCAAGTGTTCGTGTTTTTTTCCATTTCCCCCCCTACCTACAAGGCCCATCCTACCTATTCCAGTGCGGCCAGCATTCCGCGCTTCCCCCATCCTACTAATGTTACATCTATGCCAGCCCCCTTACCACATACCACTTGTCATGTCTGACTATGGTGCATTGCGAGCTGACTATCGTGACCTGGAATCTAACCTACCACACCTAGGTCGCCCCTGCTCATTCAAATTAGAGGCATACTTCTAGAGTAGGGTCCCAAAGATCAAATTGCTCGACCCCGGTTCCTTCTTCACCGTTGTTGGGTACACCCCCCAAAATTTCCAAAATTGAGCGTCATCACTCCCCTGCCTCCACTTCTATTTCGACCAGTCCGCGAGTAGTATCACTCTCATATTTCCATCACTCTGCTTCATATCCCCTACATGGTGACATACTAGCCCTGGCGGGTTCGTTCATTGCGCAACGTCCATCTCTTTGTAGCACCGCGCCCCTCACCACTTCTGCTGCATAGAGGCTCTATTTACTCTCCCTATCCACCACGATCAAAGCCCCTCGACGGTCACACTCCATGGGGAGGGCTCCTCCATAGCTGCCGCCCACCATGTCCAAAAATCCGCAACTATCGGGCAATGCAGGAAAAGATGGGGGATATATTTCGTCTGGCCACATCCTGGTGCCGAGCAGAGCCCCTCTGTGCGCCAGCTCTTTAATGCCAGCCATCGTGCAGTAGGGACAGCTAGGTGATAAATCTGCCATGGCAGCTCAGCCTGTTTCTGGTCAGGCAGTGTCCTCAAGATTGCGCACTGCTCCCGCCATTTCCAATGCGTCCATCTTAGGATCAATGTCGGGGGGGATCCATTCCCTTTTGGCCCATCTATCCCTAAGCTCTTCGGACACATCTTGCCTCAGAGGATTAACCTATAGATCGTCTTTGTGGTGATCTGTTGAAGTGGGATACTTCTCTTGCTATGATTTTTAGGGGGAAGGGACCATTCCTGGAGGTCCAGCACCGATTGTCTTCTGGTTTCGCCAGGCAAAAGGGGAGACAGACTTCCTTGCTCCTCTTACCTCCCTTGCAGACCCACATCGTCCCACTGTGGATGAGTCAATCAGGCACTTACAAGGGAGGTCCTCGTCAGTTCTCAACACTAGGGAACCCAGGCCCTCATAGCCTGTCCTTACTAACCATTCGTAGCCCACTGTCTCCCTGCTTTCTGTGGCCCCTAAATTCTATGCACTATGCGTGGCCGTGTCTCCCCCTTTCGACTCAACCAATCCCCTTGCTGCAGGTCCCTCATCTTTAATAGCTTGATCCACCAGGCTGAGATGGCTTCCCCCAATACACGTAACCTCTGGATCCTTCTAAACTGCCTCGGCAAGCTCTCTATCATTTCTTCATCAGTTCTCCAGTCCCCCCTCTGCATGTCCCATAGGTGTCCAACTTTGTAGACCGCTTGCTCCACCCACTGCCGCCCGAATGCCCACCCTTCCCTGCCACGGGTATGGGTCTCCATGAATATCGCATGTAAAGTATTATAAACATGTTGTCAAAGAGCAACCGATTATAGACCGCATCCGCACTACATTGGAGGTGCCCTTCCATGGATACGGGTCTCCCTCAATGTCGCATATAAACCGGTTGTCAAATAACAACTGATTATAGCCTGCATCCGCAAACTCCGGCCACCTATATTGGAGGTGTATCTTTCCCTTCCACAACGACAGTAGTGTGGACCATACCGTCTTCCTCCGAATGTAGCTCATGATATTGGTGCTGGTGAAATTGACCAATTCTGGCGAAGTTCTCAATGGACAGGCCACTTGGCGCTGCTTTGTCTTTGGCTCCCTTGCTGTCGCAACAGCAACCATACAAGGTTCCTCAGTTGCAATGCAATCATCTGTAGCCTTGGGTCAAGAATTCCCAAGCCCCCTTTTTGCCACCCTACTAATGCTATCGCCCTTCATCGCCCTCCCCACCCCTGGAATCAGTTTCACCAATGCCACACTGCTAATGCTATCGCCCTTCATCGCCCTCCCTGCCCATAGATACGCATGGATTGCTGTCCTCAACTGAGTTAGTAACCGATCGGGTCCGCATACCACAAGGGTTGCCAGCGCGGAGTTGTTAATCACCAGCGCCTTCACAAATACACCCAGATTAGTGTGCTCACCCCACACCACCATTCTGGTGATCTTCGCCACCACCAGTGAAAGCATCTGGGCTGTTACACTTACTCCTAGGAAGCACAGTCTCGCCTCCTCCCCTAGGGTGGGCACGCCCAAACCCTCTAGTAGGGGGTAATCCCTTAGACAACACGGCTCTAAGACCTTTTCCAATTTACTATCGCCCCCAAGTACTTGCAAAAAGTCATCAGGTCGTCCTTTAATACTTTTAGCTGGTGCGTCATTGGCGGGATAATGGCCACCAGGTCGTCCGCAAATACCAGCGTTTTCAGCCATTTGCGTGGCCCAATACTCGGCCCTTGCAGCCTGTCATCCCTTCTCATCAAGTCATGCAGTGCTTCAATATAGATCACACACAGTTCAGGGGATAACGAGCACCCCTGTCTAACCGACCTTGTGGTCCGGATCCCCTTTGACCTCATCCCGTTGACTTGCATGTAGGTTTGTGCATCGGTTAGCAAGGTCCACCCCCACCCCCTGAAGATACCACCAATTCCCCTCCTCTCCATACTTTGCAGCATGAATGTCCATTTGACCCGATCATAAGCCTTTTCAAGGTCAATAAGGACGAGCACTAACTATGTGCTCCCCTCCGTTTGCCACCTCCAATACCTGTCTGGCCAGTTGGATATCGGTGAACTATCTGTCTGCCCGGTACGAATCCCGTCTGCGTGGGATGGACCAGTGTCAGCAATACTGCACTCAAGTGGGTCGCCAGGATCTTTGGCAATATCTTGTACATCTTCCCCAAAGGATCTTAGGCCCCCTCTGGGGAGGCTCTGATGCAAATGCATATGGACCCCCGCGGCGCACCGATTCAGCCACCTCGTTAACGGCCTAAAAATGTGGAGGTACTGGTGGTTTAAATACCGAGATTGAAAAATTGGCTTTCCGTACTTCCGAAAGTCGGTAGGCCAGAAGAAAGCAGAGGGCGGCAAAATTCAAAACAAAAAAGAAAGCGCCAACTTTGGCAATTCTTCATGCTCAGATCCCGTAGAAGTATGCACAAAAATATCTGAAAATTTGAGATCCCGTAGATTAGGTCCTGATCTTTCCAGGAAAATTATCAGGAAAAAAAAAACAAAAAGACCATGAAATAAATTGTCATGCCAATTCGGCACCTCTTCATCGTCCCGCTGCCGCATGTGGACCATGCAACTTTTGCTGGGGGGAAGTACTCCGACTTCAGTGATTTTTTGCACTCAGAAGAATGCACCAAAAAAAACTGAAAATTGGAGGGCCCATAGACGGCCCGGCCTTTCCAGGAATTTTTTTTTTTTTTTTTAAATGAGTGAGAGCAGAAATCCAAATTCCATCATCACATTGGGAACCAGATAGTCGTGTGTCATACAGAAAGCAGAATGCACCAAGTACACACCAAATAAGAGCATAGCAATGAACTCAATTGTCAATGTCGGCCCCTTGTCTCGCCACCATCAACAAAGATCCAATGTCGCTCTTCCAACTGGTGCTTGGCGCCCAACCACAGACTCACGATGCCTATCCTAGCCTACACTATGACGATGCAACCAGGAGAACTTCAGCAGCAAAGTGATGCACATCAAGATGTTACCCATGCAGACCTCCATGACACACCCGGTACGTCCTCCTCTCTCCCCAAGCTCACTTGCTGACCGTCCCTCACAGGGCTTAGTGAACTTGGGGAGAGAGGCCACAGACTCACGATGCCTATCCTAGCCTACACTATGACGATGCAACCAGGAGAACTTCAGCAGCAGAAGTGATGCACATCGAGATGTTACCCATGCAGACCGCCATGACACACCCGGTACATCCTCCCCTCTCCCCAAGCTCACTTGCTGACCATCCCTCACAGGCCTTAGTGAGCATGGGGAGAGAGGAGGACATACCTGCTGACTGTCCCCATGCCTGTCAACCACACGCTTAGTGAGCTTGGGGAGGGAGGAGGACATACCTGGTGATTGTCAACCACAGACTCGTTACCATCCCCATGCCCGAGGACCACCTTTAACCCCACCGGCCTCCGGAGCGAGCAGCCCGGCTATGGCTGCCGCTCTCCTAGCTGTGCCCAGCAGCCTTGCACCCAGCGCCCATGTGCACTCTTCCAGTCAGTGCCCTGCTTTGCCCAGCATCGACAATGGCAGCACTGCCGCAGAGGCCTCCCTGTATCTGAGCCCAGGGCCTTTGCAGATACTGACCTGGGACCGACTTGGTTAGAGCAGCCCAACTGTGCGATGTGGCTGCTGCTCTCCCATTCGCCGATAGGCTGTCAGCCACATCGCACTGTCGCACGTTCTGGCCAGGGGCTGGTCACACAGCCCTCAAGTCTGGGCCCTTCCAGAAGCTTTGGCCGGCCATGATTCTCAAAGGCCATGTGCACAGCGGATGAGGTCATCTATCACGCTCAGTGAGAGGGCCCTAATCCGCAAGGCAATAAATAAAGGGGACCTAGCCCAGTTGACAGGTGACCTGATTTGCTCCTAATATAATGTTCCACTCTCTCAGGTTACCCCGAAGCAACTCCTCAAAGCAAAGATGAGAGATGAATGGAAAGCATTGCATAGGCTGATTTAATACCTATGTTTCATATCATAATGGGAACACGACGGGAGGAGGGGCACTGGTAGCCAACTGAGGGAGTCCTCAAGGTGATCAGCAGCAATCATGCTTAATCAACCCACTGAAATGGTCTGGTGCTACCGTCAGCAAGTTGTACCACTGGATGGATGCACTTGTTGTCAAGATGCAACCAATAAGACCGCATCCGGGAGGCAGACACAAAGACTAATCCATTACATAGGTCGTCATTCATAACATCTCCATAGTGCTCCCCCTTTTCCCAGTTTTTTTCATTGTTTCCTGTCATGGAGATCCAACCTGGAATCAACAAGTCGCTGCTGTCTTCAGGTAAATGCTGACCAGTTAAGCGAGGTCAGCATGCACAAACTCCTAACTGAAGAGGGCACTCTCCTCGGCGACCCTATGCTGGACGCATAGACAAAAGACACTGCCTCTGTAGCGGGAGAACCAATACTTATTCTTAATTACTACAGATCTAGGCAATCAAGCTCCTGAACCACAATATTAGATCTGTCCTGCAAACCCTGACAAGGCCCAGTACCGTGCCTGTTTCTGGCAGTCTGAGAGGGGGAAATCCAGGCCTACAGAGGTCACAGCTTTGGGAAAACAGAACGCCTGGTGGTCTTAAGCCATAAAGTGCAACGGAACCTCTCTTTCGGAAGAACCTTGACAGCTGAATCAGGTCATCCCTATCAGGACGCAACAAGAGGCGGCAACAGTGGCAGTGTGGGTGGAGATGATGTAAGATTAATAGTCAAGAAGGGAGGGCCAAGAACTGGAGGCAGGGAGCATTGAGATGGAGGCTACGGGCGAGGCGAGGGTAGATGATAGGGACAGAGGCAAAGTTGTCGATCAACGAATGGGAGTTGAGGGGACTGAACACTGAAGCAGCAAGACCAAGAAAGGTCCGTGGCAAAGTCAGGGATCTGTGTTCCATTACCGTGGTAAGGCAGACAGAAGGAGGTTGTTGTGAGGACAGATGGCGTAGATGGAAGATTGGCCATCAAAGCATACGAATACCTTCTTCCCCCAAACATAAGGCATATGCGTTGTAAACGAATACAATGCATAGGGTGTGTTCTATTCGGATACAACGCATACACGTTCTATTCGAATAGCCCCGATTTTCAAACATAACCCATATGCGTTCTATTCGGATTTTGTTCAAATTCCGAAACTCGAATACAGCACATATGCGTCATGTTCAGGGAAGAAGGTAGTCATTGAATGAGTCGAGTAATCTGTGGAGGGTATCAGCGCTACCATGAAGAGATAAGAGGGTCCAACCCTGGGGCTCGGTCAATGGAGGGTGTCCTCCAGAAAGCTTGCAAGGAGTACCATGTTGTTACTACAGCTCTGCAAGTCTTGCCAGTCGGTTCAAATTTTGAGTTGTCCCGTGTAGGCCCTGCTGGTTCACGAGAAGGAAGGTTGTATGTGGTCCCAGGATGACAGGCAAAAGACAAATTCCACGCTGTCATAGACACTAGTGAAGCAGTGATCCACAGGTTCAAACACGAAGTGTGTAGCTAAAAGGGACAGGGGGCACAGGAGACCATGCGCATTCGAGGCCATATTGTTTCTGGCAGTGGTGGCAAATTACCGCAAAAAGGAACCTTCTTCTTATTTTGTTTTTTGTGCAACAAAGAACAACATTGTCAATGGGTTGGTACACGAATGCATACTGCTGAGTGCTCCAAACATCGGACATAAACCAGGCCTCATCCCCGTAAAGTGCCAAGTTGGGAGTCTCTTTCCTTACCATAGGAATCTGAATTGACAATGTACCGTCTGCAGTGCACATACAAACACGAAACGGGGGGTTTTCTGCAAACGATAGCTAACCGAGTCCTACTGACCTACCTGCCACCTACAGATATTAGCGATCACAGGTTGACTTCTTGTGCATGGTGCGCAGTTGACCACTGCTAAGATGGCAATTTCAGAGCTCAGAACGGTTCCCATACTAATCCGGTTTCACAAGGTACCACCCGCGTTCTGTAGGTAGGTGTCCATAACAATCAGACAGGGACGTTTGCGACAGATAGGTGACGGGCAGTAGGGGCCCGTCAGCTATCTGTCGGGCCCCTACTGACCTGCCTTCCAACAAAGGGGGGGGGAAAGTGGGTCCCTACTGACCTGCCTTCCAACAAAGGGGGGAAAAAATGATAGCTGACGTGCAGTAGGGAAAAAAAAGTGGGTCCCTACTGACCTGCCTTCCAACAATTGGATCTCTGTTGATGGTGGCGAGACACGGGACAACCTGCCTTCCAACATAGGGGGGAAAAAGTGGGTCGGGATCTCTAGAAGTGGTTTCTACATCTGACTCACCTCCCTCTGTCATGCGTGTCATATACATGCACTAACAGAAACCCCCTGCCTGCCAAATAACGGAGACAACGTTTTCTCAAACACACTGATTATGGACCACATATGTTCAATAAAAAGATGTGACCGTGGTTATCTTCTTATTAGGCACGTAGGCTAATTAATCAGTCGACTTCTGTTATTCCCATATTTAAATCAAACAAACACCCAAACAGAAAAGAAACGTAGCCAAGCGTCATTCGTATGAATAACTAGCGCTCTCTAGCGCGTGCGCGAGCGCGCTCACATGCCTGATGATGTCATTGTCTCCTCCTAACGCAGTGTCCTTTTCCCAATGCCACAGGTAATCTCGGGCCCCTGTCGCCAATACTGTGAGAGATAAGATCAATCCTTGACGCGAATACAGTTGACGTTGACGATGACGATTCACGATATAGTCCCAAGCACATCACGAACAAACACTGCTCGGAACCTTTTCCACCCGCTTTCCGTGCAAAGATCTTACTGATCACCTAAGGGAGAAACAATCACAGTCAGGCCAAATGACAAAGACGGAATCAAAACTCGCATGAAATCCACCTGATATCGAACAAATTTGAGGGGGACACAAAGAGCGACGGGGAAGAGGAAAGAGGAGGAGCCACGAAGGCTGAGAAGAAGAGGGAGCAGACGAGCAGAAGCGAGGGAGAAGCGGGACCAGAGGCACGACAGAAGCGAGGGAGAAGACTGCCGAAAGGGAGAAGAACGATGTGTAGCCGGTTCACAGGGAATGCTGATGACCTACAATACGTATGCACGCACGTGGAATACACACGCCTACGCCTGGAATACATGTGCATGGTATGTGTACCGGAGGCTGAAGGTAGGTGGGGAGGGGGGCAGGGGATGCGCCCTCAAGACATGCACCAACGGCGCCACGATTCCGCAAGTTTCAAACCCTCGCGGGATGTATTGGCATGCACATCTGTGCGCAATCCGCCTAAAGCACATGATTGGGCTGATGATCGCAGCAGATCACGGAAGACGAAGACATCTAGAGTTCAAAAAGCGACAAAAAACAAAGACACTGCTACTGTAGAAGCAATGGCAAGGGTGAATAGCAAAAGCAGTCGTGGAAGGCAAGATAATGATGATCATCATCATTGACAAGCATCATCATCATCATCATAATCATCATCATCATCATCATCATCATCATAATCATCATCATAATCATCATCATAATGGTGATGATGACGATCTTGGTGACAACTGCGATGATGATAATGACGACGGTGACAACGATGATGATGGTGATTGGGTGGCAGTGCTGGGAGTGATGATGACGGTGATTACATGGACTACTCCGATGATGCTCATGTTGACTCTTTTGTGCCTCAGCGGGCGTGGCGAACAGAAGTACCAGAATGAGAGGTTGAGGCAGAAGAGCGAGAAGAACAAGAACAGGAGAAACGAGAGGAGGAGGAGGAGGAGGAAGACAAAAGAGAGGAATCATCCTTCTTGTTGCTTTTATAGAAACCGCACTGGTGATAGCCGTCATGGCAGTGGTGTACCGACGGGCAAAAAGCGCTTGAGGCGCAACCTATGATGATGATCGTCATCATCACGAGCATCCGTCATCATCATCATCATTATCAACACCTCCGTCATCATCATCATCATCAACACCTCCGTCATCATCATCATCATCATCATCGTCGTCGTCCTCGTTGTTGCAGACGTCGTATATGATGATGACGGGGGTCAGGGTGGTGATGATGACAATACGTTACGATGATGATGATAAGTGATGATAAGCGATGATAAGTGATGATAATCGATGATAAGCGATGATAAGTGATGATAAGTGATGATAAGTAATGATAAGACTATCATAGTAGTTGATAGTGATGATGGCAATGACGACGAGGAGTGGCAGTAACAAAGCCGTAGAAAGCAGTAGCAGAAGAAAAACTCGACAATGATGCTTGATGATGGTGATGATGATGATGATCAAGGTAATGACTTTTGGATGCAACGGCTGCGCTTTCCGAAGGAGGGCTAAAAAACAGTGCCCACGTGGCAATAATGAGGATGATGTTGATGATATGAGCTCTCCTTGAGTTTCGTCTTCTTCTTTACTTTCCTTTTCTTTCTGCCTTTCCCTTCTTTTACTTCTTCCTTTTCTGACGCCGCTTTTCTTCTCTCTTCCGTGCAATAACCGACAGATAGATAGGCTTTCTGCTGCTAAGCCTCAAGGGTAGCGGCGTACGCAACCTGAGGTATAGCACATGTTGACATGGAGTAGACTGGCGCACACCTGACGTGTGATGAATCGGGGTCGTGTACATGACAGCTGGGAAAGTCATTGCTCTACATTCATTCCTCTGTCCGATTATACGTTCGTTTGACCAGCAGCTTATCAGCTATAGTTTTGTATATCCCCCCGTACATACCAAAGGTGAACAAAAAAAAGAGAAAAAAGACAAAACGAGGGGAAAAAAAAGAAGAAAAAGTTTGCACTTACTGTTCCCCTCCCCCCCCCCCCCCCCCCCCCCCCCCCCCCCCCCCCCCTTCTCGGCGGCTCTCTCTCTCTCTCTCTCTCTCTCTCTCACACACACACACACACACTCCAAAAAAAAAAAAGCGATTTTCTTTTGAAGCTCAGTGACAAATTAAATTCACATACAACCTATGTGGGTCGATGTGTGAACACGCACTTATTGATGGACTATCTCTTACTACTTGCATCATCGATCACGGGGAGGTATTCTGCTAATTGTGCATTTTATTTTCTATTGAAGGAGGTTTAGCCCCTAGTAGTAATATTGTACCATCTACCTGGATACAAAGTCGTGATCTGTTAAACAATAGACACATGTGAGTGGCTGGACCTGGTCTGCCAGATCTATCAAGACAAATATATATATATTGTCACAGATCTATAGATATATAGATAGATATAGATACAGATATATCGTCACAGAGAATTGCCCAGTGAGCCGTAGGCAGAAAGGTACAAAAGGACAAGAAACGGGAGGCTGTGACGCCGACTCGTCAGGAGGCTGAGTATAGTCCATATGCAGATTATATGTAGATTTTTTTATTTTATTTTTTTTAGATTATATATCTACCGTTACAGATCTACCTACGGAATCTCTGACGACATTTATACATATATTTATTTACATACGTAAATCTAATGTTACAGATCTATATCGACCACATCGGCGTTGAATCAACAGAATATATGAACACAATCAACTGATACATGGGGCTGTTTCTTGACCACATCACCATTATCAATCACGGCGAGGTATTCTTTCAAACGTGGGTATACTTTCAAAAGACGTTTAAAATCACACATTTCTGACAAAATCCATGGTGCGAATTAGCTTGTGGGGAAACCCGACCAAATATCTTTCCACACATGTATCCTGGTCTCGAATGGCACGTGCGCCGCCACCGCCGCAAGCCTTGTCACCTCCCCTCCCCTCCGACACAGAGCGTACGCTCACACCAGTAGACTTTCTCGCCTGAACCTGGCCGTAATATTCGGCTAGGATATGTCCAGGAAACAAAGCGTACGCTCACACCAGTAGACTTTCTCGCCTGAACCTGGCCGTAATATTTGGCCAGGCCTCCAGAGAAGTACTACCTTAGTGTGAATATTATATCCTTCCTCCGTCTGAAACCGGCCGATTGACGGCGCGATCAGAGATGGCGGCGCTGTCTCCGCACAGTACTTCTCGCTGACACTGACCAACTAACTAACTGTTTGGTCGAAATTCTGACTACCGTCTTCACCCGAATAGAACGACCGGTCATTATTATGCCCGGATTTTGTGCAACTTGCAGACTAGATACAGCGATAATGACCAGGCGTTCTATTCGGGTAAAGACGACAGCACGGACGGATTAAGAAAGAAATACTGGCTGTAGATATAACGAAGATCGACGGAGAGCCAAAACAAAGGGGAAAAAAAAACAGAACGAAAGGCCAGTCTGCAAGTATCCCTTTGTGCGTGCCAGCCGAATCTCGGCCTTTAAAGGATCTACTAGTCCTACTGCGCACGCTTTTGCTGTTGCTTTTGCTTTTGCTTCCGCGGTTTGTTTACGTTCGTTCTTAAGCGCCTGTGTCCCTTTTCGGGATCGGATTCACCCTGATTTTTCTCTATGTTTTTAAACTCCGGCCGATTTTTCTGCTACCCCCACGTCTATTACAGTAAATAAAAGCACACATTTTATTTCAATGAGAGGCGAACGGGCAGGCGGGAGCGCGTGGGAGAAGAAGAAGAAGAAGAAGAAGACGGAGCAAACGCACACGATCACCCCATGAGCTGGGCGGGCAGTGCAGAGGCCCGGGGTACCCGCCCTAAGGCTGCTGAATATTACCGAGACGTAACTGTTTGTGAAAAACACATCTCTCGAGATCGAACGGTGACGATACAATATACTTGTTAAGCCCTGCCTGCCCCTCAACAAAAATACAAGAACAGGCCCCTCCTCCTTCCCTCCCCCGCCCCGTGCCCACGCCCCCCCCCGCAGCATCATCATACCGAGGGGGAAGCATGGAGGCATAAAAAGAGAAAGGAAACGGATTGTCGAGAATCTCAGCAAGGAAGAGGACCGTCAACGATAATCTTGACATGAACAACTCATACTCCACACCTTGGGAGTTCCCTCCCTCTTCGTGCCCGCTCACCTCTGAATACAGTACAGTGCACCGATTTCCTACGGTATTCTATTCTGTTTGTCTACTATCTAAAAAATTATAATTACCATGATATTATTATTACTATATTGCTCCTATGATAAATTGTTTTTTTTTTTTTTTATTCTGTCATCCTGATAATACTAATATGCTTAGAAACTGCGTAGCTCTTCGTCTACCCACAGCGGTCATCTTCTTCTCCGTTGCCCTGACTGGGCCTCTTCCCTTACCTCCTCCCCATCTCCTTTCCCCCCTCCTCTTTCCCTTTCCCCTGTCACACGTCCATATCAGCAAGGGCTCGCTCAGCCTTCGCCATTGACCACATGCCTAGAAGTCTTGTTAACCGAGAGAATTCCATACTCACACCGGGTCGTTTTGGGGCGAATGTAACCGTGAATGCGGTCACTTGCATCCGCTTGTCTCAATTCTCCCTTAGCCGCCATTGCCCATTCATTCAATCAAACCTCTGCACAAGGGCCGGCACCTCAGTCTCCTCTCCACTGATTGATCGGGCCTCGCTCCACTAGAGAACACTCTACATGCATTTGGATGCTTTCCACTCCCCGTACATTCACAATGTTGGTATGGTCGACTAGGTGCATTGGAATGATTCCAACATTGTGACTGTAAGGGAGCCGAAGGCGTCCAAATGCATGTAGAGTGTTGTGTAGCGGAACGAGGCCCATTGATTAAGTGAGCAACCGGACAGATTGATCGATTGATCGATTGACGATTGGTTGATCGTTGGACATATCGGGCCTATCGGGCCTCTATCCACTACTCACCAAGGGTGCAAAATGAGAACGACGAAAACCTGCATTCAAGGGTTAGAAACGATCGCAAAGGGCACATGCATATACACAGATGCCGCAAGAACAAGCAGTCACGTAGACACAATTGAGAGAGAGACAATCTCACATCAAAAAACAGAACCAAAAAAAGGTCCAGAACTGTGGAGAAAAGAGAGAAAAGGGAGAAAGAAGAAAAGGGAGGAAAGGGAGCACCGGGAGAGAAGGGAGCAATGCGAGAGAAGAGAGAGATACATTCTACAATCAGAGCACAGAAATTCCCCAATCTAAAAGCGCGTCCCCGTTAAGATCACACTCGTCAAAGTCCTGTCTGTGTGTGCGTGTGAGAGAGAGAGGGAGGGGGAGACAGAGAGAGAGAGAGAGAGAGAGAGCGAGGGCATGTGTGGTGTGGAGAAGAGGGTTGGATTAGCAGATCCGTGGTTTTTTGGATGAGCGACAGTGTGGCTATATTGGTGACACTGGAACGTGAAGTGCGCCGTTCGACGACGAGTGTCATGTGAAACGTGAGGACATCAGCTGCAGTAGAAGCCAAGTTATACACGATGAGGGAGGGTTTTCGAGGTGTGCCGAACGGAACTATGATGGGATCAGTTGGACGAGGCAAGGCACGTATGTCCACCGCAAAGTGCCAACTACCATCTTCACCCGAATAGAACGCCCTGTCATTATCGCTGGACTGGAACTTGGCCCAAATACAGCTATAAAGATCGGGCGTTCTATTTGGGTGAAGACGGGTAATACGGTGGAATCAGCTCGATCGTGAAGACGGGTTATATAGTAATATAGTATGATCGGCTGATCGGGCGGTCGATCAGCGGTGATCGAACTTCGACCATTCTTTCTTGTTCTTTTGCTTTCGTACTTTTCCCCCGTACTTTTCCCCTCGCCCACCGATCTGATGCCGAAGACTACCTACACCATCATCATTCTCCCGATTGTCCTCCTCCGCATAGCCGCCCTGACCTTTCCTCGCCTCACTTCTTTTTTTACCACGCTCAGATACTGACTTCCATCATCATCATTATCACCATCACCATCATCATCGTCCTCCTCACCATCATCATCATCATCATCATCATCATCATCATCGCCACCATCATCATCATCATCATCCTCACCATCATGATCATCATCATCATCATCATCACCATCATAATCATCATCATCATCATCACCACCTGACAGTCATCGTCGTGTTTTCCACAACTCATCATCATCACCGTTCATCCCAACGCGGTATCAACCGCCTGATTTAAAAAATCAAAGTCAAAAAAGGCAACTCCTCTTTTCTTTCAATTGCAGTATGTAATCGACAACACAGCAAATACTAACGACGACCATGACGTGTCGTTCTTTTGCAGCCGCAGCGAGAGAGAGAGAGAGAGAGAGAGAGAGAGAGAGAGAGAGAGAGAGAAGACTACTCGAATCAGGTCATAAAAAGGGTGCGTAGCGTTTGGGGGAAGACGGTAGGGTGTCCTCAATGGACATCAACGGAGAAACGAAGAGAGGGAGAGAGAGGTGCAGCAGAGTTTCGAAGCGTTGGATGGAGCCGAAGCCTGGGAACTATTTCCTCCCTACTCCCCACAGCATGTCATCATCATCCTCATCACCGCCATCATCATCATCATCCCCCCCCTACGTCCCACAGGGACCTACCTACCCCATAGTACCTACCCCATCGACGAGGCGGCGGCGTCTAAGGAAGAGAGAAGATGGAGGTGGAGGGACGAGACAAAGGAGAAGGAGAACGAGGAGAAGGATAAGGAGAAGAACTTGACAAAGGAGTGAGGTCAACAGCAAGAGGACGAGGAGGATTGGAGTTGAAGAAGATAGGAGGACGAAGCCAAGGGAGCGACGAGTAGATATGGGCCACTTAGGTGCACTAGCGATGATGACGATGGCGGGAGTAGAAGCAGGAGAGAGAGGACAACAAAAAGGACAAGGTAAAGGAGTTTTCCCATAGGCAACTACCCACCACAAATTGGAGAAAAGAAAACAGGAGAATGGATGTGGGTGTGGATATGCCTCTTCTTGGAATTTCCCCTCTCCCCTCGTCTCGTCTATGGCGTCAGTTTCCTGACATCAACGGCGCATCGGGACGGATCTGACCACGATTTCGGCCACATTCACTCGAGGAAGTCACAGTGTGAGTATCGCGTCAGCTTCCCGATATCAACGACCCAACGCACACCGACTATACCTCCTCCTCTTCCTCCTCCTCCTCCTCCTCCTCCTCCTCTCCGCACTCAACCTCTCCTCCTCGTCCGAGGTGCATCGTCCTCTCCTTGTCTCATGCTCTCGTCATCATTCGTACACGCCATCCGTACCGTTTCCCCACTCGCGCTTCAGTGCTTTTCAAATCGTTTTGGACCGTACATGCACTAGTGGGACTTTCTGGACTGGATCTGGCGGTAATCGATGGTCAGACACGTCCAGGAAGAACTCCCAGCGTGGGTACGTACGCCTTTCATCATGATCACCATCATCATACAGTGACGCCCTTTCCCCCCCTGGTCTTCGTCATCAACCTGCCGTTCCCGTGCACGGAACAACAACTCATCTATCCAGTCCAGGTTAATAAAAACGAAGAGGACGTGGAAGCGGAGCTGCACGAGAGATCGAGGACGAGGGAGACGACGAGGGGAGGGCAAGGACGACTTTGTAGGCGAGCGAAACCAAGCGAAAGAAAAGGAAAAAGGGGGCGGCAGCCGAAGGCGTCACTTGAGCAGCTTACCGGCACGCTGGCCACCAGCGGGAGGTCAAGTCACCTGCCAAGGAAGAGGAGAGCAGACAAACCCATAAAGCAATGCGCAGGAATTAGTCCCGCCTGGTTTTCTGGCTCAGGACGAGGACATGGCCTGCGCCTGCACGGGGAATCATGGATGGCAAAACGAGGGAAGGGAACGGACTGGACCCAGGGTGAGGGCGCGGAGAACGCAGCCGTAAGGGCCCAACTTTTTTTTTTCCCCGGGAAGGGGGCCGCGAGGGCGGAGTTGCGCGTCCGTTTCAGTTTCAGGTACATCTGCGCCAGGCCTCGTTTTGACTTACCGTGAGCACACAGGTGCGGATGCCATAGGGCCTCGCTCCACTGCTCACGACATGCACGAAGGACAAAAAATATCGCGGTGCATTCTTTCTGTGTTCTAGGGGAAGAGTCGCTTTGGACATTTCGTGGGGAGTGGGGAGTGGGGAGTGGAGCTAGGCCCATAGTTTGTGCGTCCATGTCATTGGGGAAGGCTAATGTGTGCCTACCAACTGGCCTAATGTGTGCCTAGCAACTGGACTCTACACAGAAAGAAAGATTGACTCTACACAAAAAAAAAGATTGCGTCACGAGGAACGTGAGATAGTTTTATGTTACTTCCAGTGCCCTGTCCTGTCTTCTGGTGAGGGGGGTGGGGCAGCATTGGCTGGGCCGGAGTGGCCAGGTGTTATCCTTCATTGTCCAGTCATCCCCTTCGACATCTGCTCTGTCATCCACTTCGCATTTTCTTATTGGGGAATCTATCCATATTTCCCGGAACAGGTTTATTCAGGCAGCCCTACAGTCTTTGCCCGAATAGAACACCGGGTCATTACAGCCGTATTGGTGCAACTTCCAGTCTACATACAGCGATAATTCACAGCCCTAAGGACGCGGTAGGCTTTGGCGTCCGTGTCAAGGTGGCACATTTTCAGTGGCAGGGAACCGGTGCACAAGTGCATTCTAACAGGGTGAAAGTTGTTGGGGGAACGGTCCACCGTGTTTTTACGGACTACCTACAGCTGCCGCACGTAGAACCCACACGGTAGTAAATTTGGAGGATCATAATTGGAGGACCGTAATTGGAGGACTGGTCCTCGCTTGCATGTGAACTGCAAAAGGGCCTTCAGGCCCAGGCATTGAGGCCCTTCTTCTCAAAACAGGAATGTCGACACTGGGAAGAAGCGCGAAGGCGCAACAAAACAGGCATCAGCTGCAAGAGGCGACTTTGGCGATTTTTTGTGCTTTGAGGAACTCACAGAAAATTCTTGAAAATTTGAGAATCCGTAGATTAGGTCGTGGTCTTTCCAGGGAAAATATCAGAAAATTTTTAATAATTCATTAAGACCGCAAAATTATCGCCACGCAAATTTGGAGGATCGGTCCCCCCTTGTATGTGAACTGCAAAAGGGCCCTCAGGCCTGGGCTTTGAGGTCATTCTTCTCAAAATAGGGAGCTCAGTGCTGGGAAGACAAGGGAAGACGAAATGAAAAAGGTGTCCGGTGCAAGAGGCAACTTTGGTGATTTTTTACGCTTCGAGGAACTGACAAAAAAATCAGAAAATTTAAGAATCGGTAGATTAGGTCGTGATCTTTCCCAAAGAAAACAAAATCAGAAAATTTTCAAAATTTTATTAAGACAGCAAAATAATTGTCGCGCTGATTCGACATATTTTCCATTTTTGTCATGTGTGGGCCAATGGAAAAAGTACTCCAACTTCAATGATTTTTTGCGCTCATAAGAATGCGTGAAAAAACCTAAAAATTAGAGTACTCGTAGATTTTGTTGCCATCTTTTCAAGACAAATATTAAATTTAAATAAAAAATAATTTCATTTGCGAAATAGATCGCGGCAGCAATTCAACCCATATTCCATTTTTGTCATTCTCTCTCTCTCTCTCTCTCTCTCTCTCTCTCTCTCTCTCTCTCTCTCTCTCTCTCTCTCTCTCTCTCTCTCTCTCTCTTGTACGTGTGCTTAGTCCAGTTGCTTTGGCTACCTTAGGGTTGCGTTGTCGAGCGCATCGGCCCCCACGCGAACGAGGGCCCTCCCGGCCGCGTCATGCAGGAGATAAAACAAAAAGCAAAACACAGAGACAACTCGGGGACGACGCATAATTAATCCCGTGGACCGCCGAGACGGTCGTGGTCGCGTCATCCCTTCACCGCTCTAGCCGAGTGCGCCAGCTGTACATCCCGCGGTCCCCTACGACACGACAGGTTCCCGCGCGACATAAGCTTGTTTCCCTAAGGGGTCGTCACCACCCTTAGGGGCGTATCCCTACCGAGCTACTGACCCACGTGCGAAAGATTTACACGCAGTTGCAAGAGTTGGGTCAGCCCATGGCGTTTGCTCGCTCGCTGTAGTATAGGTACTCGCGATTAAAACGCCTATTGAACCCGGACGTCGTCTATTCCTTAGGGCGCTGATCTCTTAAGTACGAAACGTACAGCGATTGACAAGGATGGTTTCAACCAAGTGTGAAACCCCCAATATCCGAGTCCTTTTGATCACTAATTAAAAAAAAAGACATAACAACCACACATAGTTACATAAAAAAGAATCGACCGTAGTCGACATTAACATATATCCAATCTAAAATGATAACCGACCGAATCTAAATAATTATTAAATACATACAATAACACAATATCAAAATAAAATCCGACCACCCCGGGTCGAATTCCACAAAAATCATTCAGCCGTCAACGAGGAGTTGACTTTCGACAATAACATAATGCAGCTGACACAGTAGTCGGACAACCTTAGTTTTGGCTTGATGAGATGCGGTGCCAAAGTTATTCATTCCACCTACCACCGACCTAAGATTAGGTACGGACAAACTCATTTTCACACCTGCCCAATTTTTTTGGATGACAGACTGCTTTGTTGATGATTCTTGATCAGGTGCATTGCTTGAAGTGTTACATGCCTCTCGCTTTAGGAAGTGGTCTGGGGTACTTCTCCTCCTCGCCCGAGTACAAGACTCAGATCTCAGAAGTCGGACCGTCTCCACCGAATCGGTAAAATACTCCCCCCGTAGAACGGTCCACTCTAGGTTGATAAACAGGGTCGGCTCCTAAAGCAATGAACCCCCGCCCCAGCTGCTTCCTTGAGAGAGAGGATGTATCCACTGCAAGTAGCTTTCAATTATTTTTATCTCTCCTAAGTTCAGGGTAACTTAGACAAAAAGAAGACAGCGGAGATAAAAAATGAGCATCATTTGAACAGGTACAGTCATTCGGGATAAAACGGGTAATCCTTAGGAAAATACTAAGTCCATTTGACCTTATCTGCTTTATTTCAATCGAATTTATTTTACGATACACACAAAACTAATGTTGTTCAAAACAACGAATCATTTTTAGCATGCAGGCAGGTGAGAAGTAAAAGAAAGACAATCATTTTTCCTTTTCTCAATTAGGCATAATTAATCTCCTTTGCAAGCATCCTTCTACCTACCTGCACAACACACAAACAACACAATCAAAAGAAGATAAGCAAAGTCTCACTACTCATGCCAGACCCACCTTTTCACTCATGCATGACGCCCACAACCCCACTCAACCTTTTCTCTTGAACATTCAAAGCAAAAGGGTCAAGCAATGTGTGGGTGCACACAAGTGTGAAGGGCGTCTGAGTCGTCCACTGACCTCGAGTGAAGTGGTGTCGAAGAAGCGTCCTGGCTCACTCAAGAAAGTCAACCAATAAGCCGTCTGTGTCACCGCAAGTTGTAGTCTCAAGGAAAATTCTGATCAAACCACCTCTCACTCGCACGCCTCACCCGTGGTAGCCCAAGCGTGAAGACGACAAGCCGCATGCGTCTCAGAAAAACACTCAGTCTGGTACCACGTCAATCCCAACTTGTCTCAGTCTGTTACCACGTCAGTCCCAACTGGTCACAAGTGGTCCCAGATAGTTCCAGATGGTCCCATGTTGTCAAACACTTCGTCGAATGACTATTGAGTCGAAAACCGTTTCCGCCACACTTCTAAAAAAAAATAAAACCGGTGCTGAATCTCAAAACCTCATGCATCGAGACTACCGCAAATGACCGCCTGTGTTCTACGTCAGTCCCAACTGAACCCAGACAGTCCCAAGTAGTCCAGTCCCACTGCTGCAAGTGTTGGTTAGTCCCAACTACAAAACATTTATCTCATATGCCGCATAAAAAAAATAAACCTGTCCGTCGCGCTTATATTTCGTACTGTCGCATGCTGTCAACCGCCACCATGTCACGTTGCTGCTGCTGTACACACCAATGGTATCAGACCTTCACCAATAAAAGCAAACGCTGCGCCGCAACAAAAAAATTTTCCGTGCCGTAAAAGAAACCTCCACTGCGGCGCCGCACGTCCCACCGTCGTGCCGCAATTCCATTATCGTGTCGAACCCTCGTCGAAAAACGGCAGCGCAGGTATTTGCTCATAATTTTGCATTCGACTTAGTACTAATGCCGGTTACCATACCAAGAAGGGTCAGGAGTGAAGAGTAAGAACTTTCAGCGTGACGCCGTGAAGCGAATTCCTCGGCTATTGGGGTCGGGACTACCTATGGAAACGTTGTGAGGAAACCCGGGGAGGGGTCATCTGTCCGCTGCTGAAGCCAGGGACAGCGGCGTCTGTCACCCGCCGTGCCCGCTTCAGAGGTCCTCAGCGGCGGAACAGGGAGTGGGTTTCGTATTGCCCGTCACACCCCACCTGAATGCTCGGTCGGAAGACCGTCACGACATGCCCGAATGAAAGGAAGCTTGAACAAAATTAAATAAATTATCACGGACTTAAARATYCGTTAATTATCAAACATGTGTAGGTAATTAATAGTACACAGACTCCTAATTTTACTAAAATAAACAAGYCGCAGTCCAGCGTGAGAGGGTCCACACGAGAAACTCTCATAAACCCCAGGGTAATGCCTGCAACTTTGTATCACCTTGTAGGGTCCTTTCAGATTGTCATGCAGTTCCCGCCACAKCGAGGCTGCCCCCATTTCTCCCCAAGTTGTTACCCCATGTCACAGCGTGACGATCTGTGCAATGCTTTGAGAACACTTGYTGTCTGATGCTCAGGCCTAGCYTTGGGTCYTATTCCCCTTCACTGTCAAGTCACTGGTATCAACCTGGTTGATTGTTGAAGCAGGCCCAGCTCCCCTTTGATGATCAAGTTGGGCATGTGAGGGTGGTCTCAGGGAGTATCCACCATTTCYTGTTCGTCCGCATTTGCTCCTGGTCAGTCCTAGGAAATCGCACATGTTCGAAAGTCACCCTCCTACTGTCATTTTTCGTTATGTCCAATCCTCGTCCTTTTAAGAATCCGAACGGTCAGTTTTYCTGAATTGTAGCCCCCTAAAGGGATGTGGTGTCCGATCGTTGATAGAACCCCCCAAGTGTGAGAGGCCAATTTAATTCGAATTTCAGCTCAAAAATCCGTGCAGGAAGCCTCATGCAATCCTCTGTTTGAGGTTTCTCATGGTCCAGTCCCTTGCTGAGGCCTCCCCCATTTCTGGAAACCCTCTTTCAACCCCTGATCACTCTCCTTCACTTCTTTTTTTTTTTTCTCTCTCTCTCTCTCTCTCTCTCTCTCTCTCTCTCTCTCTCTCTCTCTCTCTCTCTCTCTCTCTCTCTCTCTCTCTCTCTGTGCATGCGTGTGTGTGTGTGTGTGTGCGTGTGGGTGGGTGGATGTGGGTGTGTGTGTGTGTGTGTGCGTGTGGGTGTGTGTGTGTGGGTGTGTGTGTGTGTGTGTGTGGTAGCCTTTACTCACATAGGGAGTGCGTCGCGGCCCGCTGATTTGTCAACATATGCGGAAAATGAATAAACGAATCTGCAGCAAGAGTACGGTCAGGTGCTTTCATCCTCTTCCTCATTTTCTCACAAGAGTGTGATGCTTCCTKCCCTCTCTTCATCAAATGCAGGCTTAACAGAGTTCACTCCTACGCGTTGGTGATCATGGACGCGTTGGGCGATGCTTTCAAAAGGGCACACATCTCTCCAATCCGTTGCGGGGCAGCCGTACAACATCGCGCCCCCTCCGTGCAAGTCATCTTCACCCACCTGTGCCTTGTGATAGGGATGTATCTGGCCGCGTCAGCAGGCTTAACGCATTTGTAAAATAAAAAAAATAATATTAATGATTACTGTACGCTGAAGTACAGCGCATTGATCACCGCTGATTACCATGTGTAGATGATCACCTTGCGGTGAAATCCTCTGGGTGGATCATGGCTGATCACAGTGCACTGATGATTACTCTGCGCTGATGATTATWGTGCGTTGACCTCCGCCGCCTTTCAAGCGAGTACGGGATGCTGTAGATGCTCACCTGTGTAGCCGTCGTCGCAGTCTGTTCACTGTCTTTTCCCTTGGTCACTCCCTCCCCACACACAGTCTCTCACCCTCGCTGTGCAGTCCCCTTCTCTCTCGCTCTCCCTCTCACATGCAGTCTCCCCGCAATGCCCATGTCAGTGGGCGGGTACACCTTGCACATTCTGAGTGCCTCCTCCCCGCAATCCTCTCTCCGTCAACTGTCCCYGCCTGCATTTCCCGCTGGGCACACCGTGCACGTTCCGAATGTCTCCCTCTCCTCCACGCTCCCGAGGTGCCAGGCACATGTCCCCCCGGTCAAACTTCTGGTGCGCTCCCATGAACCTTCCCTGGTGCAAGCCAAAGCGGGGGACACCTGGCACGCGTGTCCAGTTCGCCCAAGTCCCCAAAAAAAGTCCCCTGTGTCTTTGACTGGCCCATACTATATCCAGGCTGCGGTTCGGCCAGGCACCAATTCCCACTGCCTTACCTGGCAGAGCTAAAAAAAAAACGGAGCCC
>BFEA01000012.1:6379502-6403870 GCA_003427395.1 Chara braunii
AAAAAAAAAAAAAAAAAAAAAAAAAAAAAAAAAAAAAAAAAAAAAAAAAAAAAAAAAAAAGGAGAGGAAGAAGAGGAAGGAGGAGGAGCAGAGAGAGAGAGGGAGGATACCTGACCGCATCCACCATATGCGAGGGTGGAGGCTTGCAGCGGGTGTCGGACGCTGACGACAGACGACGGAGGCAACTGGAGAGAGAAAGCGTGAGCAATGCAGTGGTCGGCAGGTAAGTCTCAAAAACTCGCGGGAGACCTCGGGGTATTTCCTACGAAGGAATGGGAAAGTCGAGTGAGCCTTTCGATAGAACACAAAAATGTGTACTGCCACGCATATATGCGAGTGTGTGTGTACGGGCGTGTGTGTGCATATGTGAAAGTGTGTGTGTGTGTGCAAGTGAATGGCGATGTCACGGCTAAATATACCGCTACATCCATCAATAGGATGGGCGAAATCGGATGAATCTTCCGTGGATCTCACGCTACATCCATCGTTAGGATAAACAAAATCAGATGGCTCTACGATTAGAACATGAAAATGTACATTGCCTCACTTACTTCTTTACACATGTGTATGTATGTGTTGCGACCGGCTCACACTACTCCCACCGATAGGAGAAGCAAAACCGAAGGAATCTCCCGCTGCTACTTGAAATATGCACCGCCACTTTGCGCTCGCCCGCTGACACGCCTTCACTTCCGCTCGCCCGAGGGTTTGCCATTCGTGAGCGTGCGTGTATGAGTGTGTGAGAAAGGCGAAGGGTGGTCCTTGGGTGCAAGTGGCATCTGTGTGTTGAGGAACGAGGTTGTGAGCGATACGATAGATTTATCTGGTGTTGGGAGCGTGCGACATTGATCACTGTACGCTCGTACTTCAGGAAAGTTGTTGTCGTCATCATGCGTCATTGTAGTTTAGGCAAGATAGGATCTGCCATCTGTAGTCTGGGTGTCGAGCGCCAGATAAGGATATCAATTTTGGTTCTTCATTGATGATGATGATGAGACTTTACCAGCATTGTCGGTTATGAGTTCTTCGTGTCTTCTTATTTGGTGAAACTCGTGATGCAATTCTACTGCTGGTACGAGGTCTCGACTATTTGATCACATTCGTATAATGTTGTTGATTTCTGAAGTCTACTATCTCTCGTTTTGTTACTATTATTATTATTATTATTATTATTATTATTATTATTATTATGCTGTTGGTACGAGGTCTCAACTATCTAATCACATTCGTATAATGTTGTTGATTTCTAAAGTCTGCTCTCTCATTTTGTTACTATTATTATTATTATTATTATTATTATTATTATTATTATTATTACTACTACTACTACTATTATTATTATTATCATTATTATTATCATTATTTATTATTATTTTATTATTTATTTTTCATTTGACGATCAGATCCACGATCTTTCTTACATGCATGTGACGTCCGTGTAAGGATCGAGGGTGTGAGTGATACGAGAGACATACCTGGTGCGTGAAGCAAGAGGCATTGGTCGATATCTGCTTGTACTTCAGAAGGTTGTTGACGTCACCAACGGTGTTATAGTATAGGCTAGATAGGATCGACCATTTGTAGTCTAGGCGTTATTATTATTATTATTATTATTATTATTATTATTATTATTTTATTATTCATAATTACAAACAGACTCGCCTTCGTTCTCACTTCACATGCATGCAAACAGGCGGCACATCAAATTGGGGACAAGCGCCCACTAAAAACTCAGAGATATGGTAACGAAAAACACAGTTCAGATACATGCTCGCTTCAGATGGCTATGGCGCGTCAACACCTGTATAAACTCACTGTTCGTCACTGCGCCCTATTCTGTTGCTAACACACACTCACTTAGGATCACCTTGGAATATCCCGCACGCGGTACTCGGTACACACATACACACACACAAGCTAGACTCTACCTGCAGCTATAGCGGTCATGGCCGCGGTTATGGCCGCTACTAACCTATCGCTATGGCTAAGCGCCACCTTCTCGCCCACTTCGTCTTCGGGCTCACTGCAGACCACCTCGCACAAGTCGCTGTAATAGCGCTTCCGCATGGCTCTCGCGGGAATGAATGAATGATGGGCGCTGCCTCTTGATTTATACTTTTGTAACCCGATAGTCTGTCCTCTTCCACCAGGCCCTTGGTGCGCACAGTCCCACATGGTACATGCTAACTGGATTAATTGAGACTGGGACTAGATACCGTTGACTCAGCGAGGGTGGACTTCACCACTCGCCCACTTGCTTCTGATCTGCTGTGAGCAGCGTTTGAAAGGCCACTTTCGGACCTTCCGAAAGTCTGTGGGCTTGGCCCTTCGACACTGTTGCAGCTACGACCTCAACCTTTCACGACTGTAGTAGCTACGACCTTAACCCTTAAGGAGTCCTACAACTACGACTTTTATAACTCCCTAAGACTTATACTCGAAGGTCTACAGATTGAACCCCTGCAACCTACGGACCCTACGAGAGTCTACCTACTGTTACAATACACGAGTCATGGACTCTACTCTCGGGTCAACACAAATACTCTACATAGGTAAAATAAGTCTAGGGATCGAGCCCTGGGATCTGCCTTCGCTACTTCGAATAGGTGAATACCGTTTTAGACAAACAGAAACTATCATACATAATAAACAAACACAGATAGATAGGCGAACAACGATAGACAGACAAAACATCCAAACAGATGAGCTCCGTCTACATGAGGGTGTGCATGAAAGGGAGTGAGAGAGTGACAAACAGACAGGCGGACAGTGACAGACAGACAAATACGGTCAGTCAGACGGACAGACACAGACATATAAACACAACCACGAAGAGAGGGAAAGAGAGAAAGATGAAGGTGGTGATGAAAGGGTACATACCTGATCTTGGCGATGGTTAGTAAAGGTCGACATCTTCTTGTACTTGGACTCTATTGCGGACGTCGGCAACTGCATTATCAATTCGTAAAGTAGCAGTAGCTGTATGATAGGAGTCTGAGCGTCGAAAACTAAGTGGAAAGAGAAACTTTGAGTGCTTATACAGTGACGACGAGAGTATGCGCTCCTAAGCGATCAGGATCGGTGTTTCCGGTTCTCCACTAGAAAAAGATCGGTGTAATTCTGTTTTTTTTACAGCAACGGATTTCCTGGTTTTCGACGTGATTTTGCAATCTCAAATCTGTCATGTCACCTCTGATAATTCTGTGACGTTACTATTATTATTATTATTATTATTATTATTATTATTATTATTATTATTATTGCTACTATTATTGTTATATTATTATTGATATTATTATTGTTATTATTATTATTATTATTATTATTATATATTATTATTATTATTATTGCGGTAACCTATGATCCCAACACACCTCGTGCCCACCCTAGGTGAAGGCAGGCCTGAATATCTGCGAAAGGCCCCTACATTGACCTTGTTCAATGAGGACCTCGGACAATTGCAGCAAGCGGTTAAGCCAGGACATGGGTTATTACACCCTAAGCGTGCGCAGCATAAAGGCCGCAGACCCTTGAGAAACGCAGAATTGTCACCAAACCCAAGCGCGGACGCTAAGTGGCGTGGGTCACGGCCAAACAGCGTAACACTAGCAGATTATGACCAGACAGGGCATCAAACACACATGGTTCTAGAAACACGCATGCGGAACCGTGAGCGGGTTGCTATACCCCGGGGTGTGTGGCAGGTACAAAGAAAATGTATGAGGGTGAAAAAGAAGAAATGTTAGAAAAGGAGAAAAAAAAAAAGGATGAAAGAAGGAGAAGAGAGAGGAAGGAGGAGGAAAGTGAAATGAGGAGGGGACCAATGATGAGGAGGGCGAAATGACTGTTTTTTTTTGTGGCTCCTGTGTTTTCTTTTTCTTTTAATTTATGTAAAGAGAAATTATTTATTGTACTGCAAATATTCTTATTACTATTGCTCTCTGAATTAAATTATTTTTATGGTTGATTGTCATTATTATTGACTATCATTCATTGATTAGCATCATGGGCAAAAAGGCGGATCAGATGGGGAGGGAAGGAGCGAGGTACCAGAGGAAGATATCATCACCGTGTGACGGTGCCTCTCTATTCCATCCTCCTCTGTTCTCTCCTTTGTCTAATCCCTTCATTTCCTTTTTATTACCATATCTGTCCAGGAAGTATTATTATAATCGTCATCGTTTATTATCATATTGCCATTGAAGGTAATGGGGAGGGTCAGATACGAAGAAGTACGGGGCACTGAAGAGGAGAGAGACATCATCACCGTGTGACAATACCTACCTCCTTCATCCTTCCCCAATTTCCCGTGTTCTAATCCCCTCATTTCCCTATGTTTTCACAACTATCCGAAATTGTATGATCTCTCTGAATTAAAAATCTACTCCATGGAGAGGGATGACCAGACAGATAGAGACAACAAGGCGATTGCGGGAGCTCTGCTGGAGTTCGGGAGGAACTCTGGAGGCAGGGAACTGTAAGGTACGCATGTTTCATTTCGTTCTTGTATCCCTTAATGGCTGCATCTCTCTTTCATACTGCATGTAGGAATGTATGTTATACTATTTCCTTGTTTTCTTCATGACAAAAAAATTATCAGAAAAAAAATGAGCATATGCGTGAAGTAATAACCTTGCCTGAAGTAAGACAGGAACCTAGGAGAACCGAGAAGGAACCTAGTTTTGCCTGGTTTGGGAGACGAAGTTGTGTGATGGAGGCTCCCGTGGAGTCGTCACACAACCTGCATGAACTGATGAAAGTGAATGATGGGGTACTCCCATGCAAAGTACCCTGTCATTCATCCGACTAAGTAACTCGTTGATGAAATGATTGTTTGGTTCCAACGTTGGTGACTGGAAGCTGCCGTGCGGTTTTCTTTATTACCATACAGGCTAGATCTAAGAGGTAATTCGGTACTCTCCTGAGGTACGTATCATCGACGACTAATAAAAGCAAAGGTAGTAGAAGACTCTCGTGGGGCTCTCCTATCACGGATCTGACTAGACTCGGAAGGGAATTAAGTACTAACCGGGTGAGTACACGAACTCATAAGTCTAAGACGATTTGTCCGACTTCCCATGGGAGTCGGCATACCTTTTGCTCATTTACGATGAATAGCCAAGGTAGATAAACGGTCAGGACAACTTAATTAAGAGTTGTTTTGACTGATCTCCTACGCATCGAACTGATAGTAGGATAACTCCCGTGGGGTCATCCTAATATTTGTTTGATTAAAGATCAATTAACGGGGGAAGGATTGAAGTGATTGTGTTTGGACAATAGAGGGATACTCCTGGGTGAGTAACCCTTCTACTTGTTGGAGTATAACTGATGGGTGGCATGATTAATTATTAACGGTCTATTTATTTAACATTGGATCAAGTTACGGGAGACACCCGTGGGGCCATCCTATCGCTTAATCAAGAGAATGGTAGTCGAAGTCATTCGGATAGTAGTAGGATAACTCGCGTGGGGTCATCCTATTGCTTGTTTGACTCTATCTTAACAATTATAGTAAAATACTCCAGAAAAAGGAGGATCTGGTGTTTGCCTGGGTCCGCTGACATAATCCTAGCTCGTCTGACTCTGAAAACGTAATAGGGTCACTCCCGTGGGGTCATCTTATTACACTTTTGAGGATAGGCTGGGTTTTAATCAAAGAGTAATAGGAGGCTTCTATGAAGGCCACCTATTGCTAACTAGATTTCTATACCAATCCTGCTGAGACATTGTCTGGAATGTGTCAAATCTGTTTTCATGTTTGACTGATTTCGTGTGGATTGCATGAAATTGAAAGGGTAGTTGAATGCTCCCATGGGGCTCTTCAACTACTCGTGTGACTAACCGACTGTCTGGAATTGATCAAGTAGTGGAAGATTCCCGGGTGAATCAACCCACTACTTGCGTATGTGAGGACAAAAAAAAGAGAAAGGAAAAAGTGAATACTCCAGCGGGAGCAAAAGTCATAAAAGAAACAGAATAAAAGGCAAATACCGCGGAGACAAAGAATTAAAAAAGAAGAAGTTTTGTGTAGCTTTGGTTCATTGATAAACTTCTAAGAGAGAAAATTGCCGACGACATGAATTGATCTCAACTAAACTACCGCATAAGCACCAAAGGGTGCGCATATCCGCAGGAAAGAAAATGCAAGGACTGAGAGTAGGGGAAACATGAGTCCCCTAAGACAACTTAGGACATAGGTAATAGACTCCTTGAACGAAAGGAGGAGGGGTGATAAACGACTTAAGGTAGGTAGAAGCTAAAGAGCTAGCTCACAAGACCAGATCTAAAGGGTTGACCCTCAAATATCAATATGAGGGAAATCGAGAGGGGGTATAGAATCTTTGTTGACCTCTGTGTGTGTAGGTTTCTGTTTTGATTTACTGGAATTGAATGAGAAATCCTACAAAGAGAACTCAATATTTTTGTTATCTCTTGATAATACATCGGTCGTTGCAGATTCAATTTTTCCCCCTTGACTTAATACCCACGTCTAAAGTCAAACCCTGTGATCAGTAAAATTGTCCCCTTTGGTCATTGCCTAAATGGTCCTAGTCACTCTCAAAGGTCCTTTAAAAAAATGTGAAGGGGCTTGGCTTACATCTCAGGAAATATAGAACTATCATACATGGTTTGGGGAGTGAAGGACAATGTCAATGGTTGATGGTTGACGTCTTTAGTGCATGGCATGTGAACTATCTTTACATTATTCTGTGCAGGTCTGTCTTGTGCATGGTTTGGATTGAACTGGGATTAACCTCGTGAAGAGTCTTGGACACACTGCACTTGTGAAAGTGGAAAGGGTTCTTAGCGGTAATACCTCCATATTCATTATCAATCCTATATAACTTTTATACTATCTGATGTTCAGTCATATGTTAAGTGAAATAGAATGTCTTTGGTAGTAAAATGGTTTAATTGATACTTTGATTGCAGTGGTTAGAAGAATAATATGTTTTGAGAGCAGAAGCGAAAATAGGCGACCTTCTAAAAGTTTGATTTGAATATCTAGAAGTTCAGGATAGGAAAATCACATACCGAACATAACTTGACTAATTGGTCAGTCTTAAACGTCTTACCGCGTGTACCCCGTTTCCTCGTCCCCCCCCCCCCCCCCCCCCCCCCCCCCCCCCCTCCCCCCGACAACGCGGAGGCAGCTGGCAGGTTAAGAGGAGTAGATCCTCCTCTCTCTCATCTTCCCATTTCTTTTTTTCTCCCTCTTCACTCAATTCCCACAGTTTTTCCGGGTGTGCAATGTGGATCGCGAGATCTCAAAATCTCGTGGCCACATTTACCTGTCCAAAACGAAGTGGGAGCCTTTGTGCTCCCACACAGTCTGAAAAGACTGTTGTTTTGTTTGCTTTCCTTTTTTTTTTTTTTTTTAATGCCGTTGGCTTATGCCAACGGTCACGTCGTGGGTTCACCACGACTGTTGAAATACAAACCCGTGTTCAAATCCCACGGGGATTGGACCTTTTTTCGATTTATGTGTATCATTTTTGCGTAGGGGCCATGCTGTATCCGCGCGCGCAGCTAATTTCAACCGTGCAATCTTAAAGATCCCGTGACTGAAATCGGTTGCGTCCTCCAGCCTGGGCAACTCCAAAACAAGTTGTGCCCAGTAGGCCGGTCGTTGGGCTCGATCACTGAGTCTGCAGGGTGACAGTTTGATGGCGGTAGCTACTTGGCTAGCTCCTTTCACAGAAACTAAGCTGCAACACTTCTATATGAAGTGGTGTAGCACCCAGTAGGCCCTGCCTGACGTCCCATAGGCCCAACCCTCCTTACTTGGTTTCTTGGTTGACCGCCAGCGTCAACTGCGGTGGTCTCCAGCTTCAAGTAGGGCAGGGCGCTGGCCCTATCGGCTACACCACTGTCCCTTACGAGGAATCTACCCCGCAGCTAATACCTTCTTCGCACCGTGTTTTAATCTTCGGCGCGGTCAGCTTCCCATCCCACAAAGGCCTTCAATCGCGCGGCTTAATAGTCGCGCGTCAGTCTTTCAGGTAGAATAGTTTAGTCTTAGCCTTTCCACGACCTCCTGCTCTTGCGGCCTTGTCGAAAACCACAGCCGACAGGTTGTATCGCCGACTCCCGTTGTTTCGATCGGACGTCATTAACGTCCTACGTCAACGACTTCATGTTCTAACAATTAAAGTCTCTCGGCCGTAGGATTGGTCTGAATAAACTTTCTAGCAATGTCAATCTCATCAAGTCCTTTAATCCATCGAAAGAGTTGGACAGCGTCCAACGTTTAAAATCCCCGACAAATACCCTTGTCAGGGTATTTGCCCCGACAACGTTTCCCGCGCCCATACGATAGATAATGACTACCTGGCCTCTGGTCTTGGTAGGAGAGGGGGCAGCTGCCCACCCTAGAATGCCACCGTGTGCATGCCCTGAGCATCCCATATTCTGTGGTCTTTGGATTACTTTGTGATCATTATCCTCCTTTTCCAAGGAGATCGCCCCCTTTGTTGAAGGAAGCCTTCACTGTATTTTTGTTAAAGGGCTATGACTTTGAGATATCATCATTTGAATTGACTGAGCCTCGGTAATCTGGAATTGCATATATTACAATATTCTGGGACTTAGTCTCATTGTTATGGTTACGTTAGAGTTGCTTTCCCCATGCTTACGCGATAGATAATAACCAGGCGTTCTATTCGGGCGAAGACCGTAGGTTGTGGTAGTCCCTTATTTTTGTTGCTGCTTTATGGATTGTTGTCCTGATGGTGCCTACAACAGGCTGCTTCGGCTTGAAAGAAACCAAACTGATCGTCCTTGTACTGGAATGCACACCTGGCTCTCCCAAAGATCATCAAAGTTCGTAGTTTGGGTGGTTGAAGAGGTTTCGCTCATAAGTAGACCACCACGCGGAGGTGTCTTTTGCCATACCCAGCAGAACTAGCGTAATATTCAAATGGAAAGGGTGACCTATTAACTTACTCCAGACTACATCCCACTGTCTCCATATTTGCAATGCCATAAAACAGGCAACCAACTAGCCTGATACAACTCTCATTGCGAAGAGATTTCACAGTACGTACAAGTCGACGATAAAATATCATTTTGTTCCAATTGAGATATGGACATCATCCAGTCGGAGGCGGGAAGACATCTATGGATGATCTTCCATCCCAGAGCCCTAAGGGTCGTAGGCATAATTTGAGCGTAAGGGCTTCAAGAGAAGTCTGAGAAAGTCTCTTGTTAGGGAGAGTCCCTACCCGTTCGATCTATAACATTTTGTTTTGGATTTTTTAACGGTGATATATGTTATAGCTTTGTTTGACTATACCCTGGAACTGGCCGGGCCAGGCCACCCTGGCCAATCTGAGGCAGCCCAGCCATCCTGGCTGGTAGCCTAAGTTTTACTTTTATTTTATTTTGTTCTAATTTGTAAACCACCACCACCTGTCACAGCTGTAGTCCCATTTAGGAGAATGATATCATCCGGAAAATTCGGAGTTCCGTGAAGGCTCAGCGGGTTAGAACCAAAGAAAAAAGATTGGGAACCTTTGGATCCACAGTGAGGGGAAAAAAAAACACAACAAAAAACTGAGACCTTCGCATCCAGCATCGTGAGAGAAGGCCCTCACGAAGGTGGAAGTCACTCCAGTGCTTTTAGGAATGTATCTCGCCTGCATGTCTGGAACGTGATTGCTGTTGTTTATGTTTCTTCTTTCCATTTCCTTTTGCTGCACTGCCAGCAAGGGATGGGGGCCAACTAACTGCCTACTCACCTCATACTCACACTAGTACTGTAGCGTCATGTATCTGACCGTGATCACAGCATAAGGGATGTTTGTTTATTTTTTGGTCTTCATTTGTACTTCATCAGACAGACATCCTCAAGGACCTCAACGGGGCCACAGTCTCACTAGCACGTCATAGAATGTATCTGATGGCTATCATGGCATTAGGAAAGTTTCTTTTCTTTTCTTCTTCTGCTTTCTCTTTGTTGTTCTTTTTCGGATATAACTGCCGTGAGTACCAGAACAGAAAATACAATGGGACTGAAGCTTGGCAGAACTCCGTGCGCAGTGAAATTCAGGTTCGGCGAAAACAGGATCAGAGGTAGTGGTGGTTTAAGCTGTCTTCCCCTCATCGGGGGACACCTGTATATATATATTTCTCTCAAAACAGGAATGGCTTCCGCCATGTCATGGGATATTTCTTTTTCATCTTTACCCTATTTACCTACCACTACTCCCAAGGCCATACAGGGGCCCGTTGCAAGCATTGCTATCTACCTCCCATCGCTGACGGGAGGCTACCTCTTTCAGTAGGAGGTAACTGCATGTTTGCCCCTCGTACTAGTGGTTTATGGTGCAGGGTTGGGGTTGGGCCTGGTTTAGGGTGTAGGGTTGGGGTGGGGCCCCGGTTAACACAAGGACCAAGCATTTGCCAGTGACTGCGCCTCCCTTTTCATCTTACGCCACCCACATCGAGTAGCCGCAGTGTTTAAAGCCAACGCTCTCCCACACAACACGCGTAAACCACTCACACTCACACCCATGTTGGCTGCAGACCCTAATAATACCAGCCGGGAGGATCCAGCTGACTATTTACATTGGTTGGCACAAGGACCGAGCACCAAGCATTTGCCAGTGACTGCGCCTCCCTTTTTATCTTCCCCAACCCACATTAAGTGGCAGCAGTGTCGAAAGCCAACACTCCCCCACAAAACACACGCAACCCACTCATATATTATATATTTTCTATATTGTATATATTATCTATATTAGTATATTGTACATATTATCTAATATTGTATATTATATATTCCATAAATAGTAACAGAGAATACTCCTTGTATTTGAGAAAACACTCACACTCACACCCATGTTGGCCGACGGCCGTAATAATACCAACTGGGAGGATCCATCTGACTATTTATGTTGGTTGGCACCAGGCGTACCGCAGGCGGCCATGGGGACCCTACTAATGCCAGCCAGCCGGGAGAATCCAGCTGACTTTGGTTGGCGCCAAGGATACCGCAGGCGGCCATGGAGATAGAACCCACAACCTCCTGAATACCTCTTGCGTGCCTAACCAATTGAGCTGCGCCGCTAAAAGTATGTTCCTGAGTTCGGCCACTTCTTTTGAACAATTATTCTGACCACAAACAACTGTCAAAGTAGGCACACTCAACATTATGCAGCAAGCCGCCTTCCACCTGTGGCCAAGCCTATTAGCCATCATCGGAATGGCCAACAAAATTTCACCCATTCAAGACTCTAGGTCCTTTTTCAGGTCTCCAGTCACAAGGTAGGACCAGTCCCTACCTTGTCCACGAACACCAGTAGGGCATCCAAATAGTTAAACCCTCCGCAGAGTTCCGAAGGACCGGTCACCATAAAAATCCGACCGTGATATGCCCCCTTTTCAAATGATTGTCCGCCGCAAAAAATGGTCCATATTGACATAGGCACGGCAACCCTCTGAGCCACTTTTGTCAAACCGAGAATAGCCATCTCCCAGGACTGCCCCAACCTGAAAAAACGACTCCTACCATAGCATGCCGGCAGTGGTTGAAATATGCACTCGGTTCAGTGCGAATATTCTTTTCGCGGGCAAACCATTTTTCTTCATGTTTAATTTTTTCCCCTGATGCTGAGGAACCTGACCAACATCTCCGCTTTACTCGCGAGATCTAGAATTACTGAAGATCACCACATTCAAGTACTCGGAATTTCGCACCCTGCCCCACTGCTTTCAGTAGGCCAACCCCCAAGGCATGATTTAAGACACCCCTTCACGCTAGGTAGCATGGGTAATCTGGCCGGATAATCTGGTCGGATTATCTGGCCGGATGATCGGGGGTAGGATCATCCGGGAATCCGGATAATTAAATAATGGCCTAAAAAAAAAAAAAAAAAAAAGTGACATTGCGCATGCAAAATACAATAGAAATACGTTCCTATTTCACGAAAAGCTTGATAGGGCCTGAAAGGGCTCAAAGGGGATAAGATAGGGAATAAAGGGGTTTAGAGGGGGGATGCTTAATTGTAAAAGGGCCTTTACCCGATATAGGCCTCAGGCCTTGTAAAATAAAGCAGCACGGGCCTTGAAAAAAATAAAGCATTGTGAAAAGGTATCTCGCCAGAGCTCAGAAACGTGAAAGCAGGTCAAAGGTCAAGCTCTCTATCAACAGGCATATCTAAAGCTAAGGCAAAGGGCATTGTCAAAAGACTTACCTGTTCACCAGGAGATGTGTATGTCATGTCTGTTCGGGCAAGGGTGTGTCTGTACGTACAGGCAGTGTACCTGTTGGTGCAAAGTAAGTGTCTGTTCAAGCAGTAAATGTCTGTTCGCTGAGAGTTGTGCCTGTCCGAAAGTAAAGTCAATAGGCACAGTCCCAGTTCTGGTCTAAGTCCAGGGGTCAGTCCAGATCCAGACTTTCAAGTCCAAATTCAGGCCGGGAGGCCTCAGCAGCAGTTGAATTTCATTGGGACTCYACTGGGACACATGCAATGCAGGGTCTGGGACAAGGAAAGAGGCTGAATTGAGCCAATGCAGACCCAGCGAGGAGTATAAAGGAGGCATCCAGCCTCATTCCTCGCCAGATCTCCACTGGCTGTATCAGCGTGGAAGTGCTGGAGCACTTGTGCGTTAAGTCAGTGGGAGCAGCGCTGGAGGAAGCAGATGCGCTGAGTGAGGGAAGAGGTTTGCATGTTGGAAGTGATGCAGCCATAGCTGCCCAGCAAGTTAGCATTAGTAGTAGTGGGTTAGTATGTAGCTATGAGTAGTATTCAGAGTAGATCCTCATGAATGAAGGGTGTGTATGCATCGTAGGAGGAAGGGATTGAGGTTGAGAGTGTTCATTCAAGATTCGGCTATGGAAGATACTTACCTGAGTWGAATGTGGGCTGCAAAGGTGGTGCTGATGAGTGGTGACCACATTGATGACCTGGAGGTTATCTGCAGGAGTAGCGCTGATTCAYGGAAAGTCATATTGATGAGTTGATAAGAGACTGGTGTTGCGCTGATGAGCRCTGGACTCAGGGGAACTTTGAAACACTTTGTATTCATAATTCTGATAATATAAGCAGTGAAACTCGGTCCCCTTTTCCTCTACCTTTGTCTATGGTTGATACTATTGATCGCTGCGTGTGAAGATGATGCATGATATGTACACGTCTGCGTGAGATGGTCTCCAGGACCCATGCAATTGAAGTTAATTCATTCTATAATTTTTTATCTAAATATTATTTTCTTGTTCTGTTTTATTTTTTTATCTCCATATCTGTTGAGTAATCAAAGATGGCCTTGTGCCAAAAGTTGTTCAAATCATTGATATGAACAACATAATTTTTTTCCAGATTTTTTTTTTTCTTTTTTTCGGTAGAAAAAAAAGATGCGCAGGGCCGGATTTTCCATATTCGGAATTCATCCGGAAATTTCGTCCGGTTTGAAAATTCCGGATAAAATTGGTCTGCATGATATCCGGATTTGCTACTTAGCCTTCAAGGCACTTTACACTCTGTTCATACCCTACTAACGCACTGAGGTTCACCAAACCAGCAGCCCCATCTTTTCAGTTCTCAGCCGCGGAAAACAAAAAAACACAAACGCCTGCATATCGGATGGCTCGCCTCCAAGATGTTTGTTCGCATCAACACCAACCGTGTGCCCCACCCCCGGGGCACGTACTCTCGTTTAATGGCGGACTGTTAACATTTCAGTACGCACACCCCTTGGCACACTTCCCCACCCTCAAACCTTCATCCGCCACCCCTCAACAACCCAACTCCAGCGCGCAGCGCATCATGGACCTTCCCCCCGCGGCCAATGCTGCTTAAGCCACCAGTACTTGGCCCAGCTATCGGCCGCAGAGAAAAAATAGAGTAGAAACATTTCTAGTTGGATGAATTTGGGCACATTTCGGTACGCACACCCCTTGGCACACTTCCCCACCCTCAAACCTTCATCCGCCGCCCCTCACCAACCCAAATCCGGCGGGCAGTGCGTCATGGACCTTTCCCCCATGGCCAATGCTGCTTAAGCCACCAGTACTTGGCCCAGCTATCAGCCGCAGAGAAAAAATAGAGTAGAAACATTTCTACTTCGATGAATTTGGACCCTCCTGCAGTGGCCCGTACATTTCCTAAAATTGTGGCGCATTACCGGGCACGACTTTAGGAAGTACTGGTGGTTTAAGGGATAGGATGTTCCTGAGTTTTTCCAAATTTTTTGAACAATTATCATGATCACAACCAATTGCCCACGTAGGCACACTCAACATTCTGCAACACACCGCTGAATGCCTGTGGCCAAGCCTATTGGCCACCGACAGATCTTGAAGATCGAATGCCCTAAAATTTTTGGCCCTTCAAGAGTTTGGGCCCCTATTTGGGCCTCCAGTCACAAGATAGGACAGGTCCTTCGAATCTCGAAGGTACCGGTAGGACAACAAAATGGATATCAATCCTCTGCAAAAATGTGAAGGACCAGTCACCGCAAATCTTCCACCCCTGCTATACAAAAAATTGGGCCACCTTGACACATATGCAGCAACCCACTATACTGCAGCCTTAGGGCTGCGAATAGGCCAGCCAGTCATATCCACATGTGTTGCTCGAATGACTGGTGCACATACAAGGACGCAGGGGTGCCCGATCAATTTCCCATTTGACAGGATGGAGGGAGGAGGAGGGAGGGAGCAGTTATACTGCCATTGTTTCTGCAACTGTTAGTGATGCTATTATGGCCATTCCAAGTCGATGTTATCTTTGCACAGCCTTTTAGCGGTTATACTGCCGTTGTTTCTGCAACTGTTAGTGATGCTATTATGGCCATTCCAAGTCGATGTTATCTTTGCACAGCCTTTTATCCTTCCCCACCCTATATCTAAGGATGTGGTCCGTTTTAGTGTTCTGCTAGCACTGCTCATTGTGATCGTTGTATGCATCCGATGTTCTCTACCTGGGAAAGATCTTAAACCGCCAGTACATCTGAAAAAGGAAATTGAGCCTCTCCTGAAAAATAGGAGGCCATGAACCGCCAATGGATTTTATCGAGGTCCATGGTCTCCGCATTTTTAGGAGAGGCTCAACCTGCTTTTCCAGATGTACTGGTGGTTTAAAAAGAAAGTTGCACGATGACAATCGGGAGGAAGAGAAGATTTGCTTCAGAGCATTCATTTCATACAGAGACCGAGATGCACACACAGCTTGACAGAGAAAGGCAGACAGACCAGCAAACAAACCTGGACATACAAGACGCAGCCCAAAACAACTCCAAAGACGACAAAAGAGCGCATTTCCAGTCCCCCCCCCCCCCCCCTTCTCTCTCTCTCTCTCTCTCTCTCTCTCTCTCTCTCTCTCCCCCTCCCCCTTCCCTTTTCCTTCCCCCATCTTTGCCCTTGCCTGTTTCATTGTCATGCAGATCTCTCTTCCATGTCTATTTGTATCTCAGACTGTGTGCTTTATCGTTACTACATCAACTACAACATTCGCAGCTGCTCTAATTAGAGTATTAGTCTCAGTTCTCATATCACAGCTGTTCAGAGGCAAATTTGATACAGCGTGGTCGCTCTCAAGGAACCAGCCAGCAGAGGTCTCCATTTGCCACCAATTTCCCTCGCTATCGATTTCAGCACTAGTCAGTGTTTGGCGGATCCTCTCTCTCTCTCTATCTCTCTCTCTCTCTCTCTCTCTGTGTGTGTGTATGTGTGTACATACCTCTGTGTCTGTGTGTAACAGAATATACAACCCCTGCCAACGGGTGTGTGTGTCCATGCACGTGCTCATGCATGTGGGGGCAAAAATATGCATGTGATGATACGTTGATGAACCTACTCTGTCCATTGGGGAGCTCAGACCAAAACTGGTTTAACCCGTGGGCAATAGATCATTGCATAGTCAACCAGAGAGAGAGAGGCAGAGGGAACATATTTCTCATCTACTCATCAGGCAAAATGCCCTGAGCGTGGCCATGTGATGATGATGGATTATACACACATAATTCCTTGCCATTGTGTCAGATGGCGATGCCCTGTGCTTTCTGGCACATTCTTGGACGCCAGTCACTCAAAGGCGTGCCAACTGCGTTGGTCTTCCATCCCCTCATCACATGCCACCAAAGCACGCCATCATCCATCTGCACTACGATTCCGCCACCCTGTCCAGTTCTGCTCTGAGCTGCTGCGCAAAATCATCATTCACATCATCATCGTCCCAGTCATCCTCCCACTGAGCCACAGCCTCTTTCTCTCCCTCTTGCTCATCCCAATCTGTGATCATCAACGCATCAACCGTAAGAAAGGCATACATACAGGTTACAATAAGAAAATTGTTTCGAAACAGGCAACACATAACATTGCAAAATTGTCAGATGAATTCAACACAGAGCACTGAAACCAGTCCACTAATACAACTTTGAAAGCACGTGCAATATATGTGGAAACAGAAACTGCATTGCTTAATCATTAGATGCATGGTGCACTGAGACTCATTATACTGGCTAGTGTGTGCCACATGAGGCATGCCTCTATCAATAAACCGGCATGGCGCGGAACAAAGAAATCACCGCAGCAGATTGCAGAGTGAAGCCCAGCAATGGCCGGTGTACAGTCCCCAAGCTATGGCTCCTCAGCAAGTCCAAGGCCGCTGTCGACCTTCACTCTCACCAGTCCCTTCTCCCCCTAGCTCCTCTAGCCACTACCTTCTTCCCCCGAACACAACGCACGGTCATTATAGCTGCTGTACTTTGGGGTATGTTTCAGTCTACATACAGGTCATTATAGCTGCTGTACTTGGGGTATGTTTCAGTCTACATACAGCTATAATGACCGTGCGTTGTATTCGGCGGAAGAAGGTAGCACTAAAACTAGTGCGCTAATCCCTGGCTCAAACTCAGCGCTGCTCTCCAGCGAGCTTGTGGCAAACTGAATGCCTCCCTCTGGTCTGGCGCTGGGCAGCTAATTAGCGCTGGACTGCCTCGGTTTCTGCCGAACATCCAGTCCTGCCTGCTGATGCAGCAGGCACTGGCCCACCACAGACAAGGGCTCGACCTTTGATCGACAAATCAGAGGTCCAGCCCAATACGCACAACAGTCTTCAGGGCCTCAAAGCGGCCAAAAACATGTGAACCAACCTCCACTGGACGGAAGAGGCACTTGTGCCTGTTTTGGACGTGCGAAATCCGAAACTACACTGTCCCAGACCAGACCAGACCAGACCAAACCAGGAAGCAGAGCTCGAGAAATAACAAGACAGACAAAAAATAACACGCACTACTTGAAAGAAACGGAAGCGAGGCCCAGAAAATGACCACAGCTCTAAGGTAGCCCAAAATGAGGGTCACAAAGCCTGAAATGACCACAGCTCTAAGGTAGCCCAAAATAAGGGTCACAAAGTCTGAAATGACCACAGATCTAAGGTAGCCCAAAATGAGGGTCACAAAGCCTGAGGGCCAAAGAGAGTCTACGGCTGGGTGCCTCAGGGCCCGTGTGGTGGCCGCCCGTGCATGCCACACATGTCCCACAATCTTGTCTTCTGCGCTTGCCACAGGCAATTTGGGAAGCCATCACAGAAGTACAGATTGCTGATCAGCTTTACTGGCCAGTACGTAAGATACTTGTTCGACTTGTCTGTTGGACTGCATCGCATCATTGCTTCTGCATGACTGGTTCATTGGCCCCCTGCTTTAGACGCATGGCGATGTAACACTGTCACTGATTCATACTGACTGATCGAATACAAGTCGATTGATATCTGACAGCACAGCATGGCTTATCTGAACCACTCCGCAGCTGTACATGCTGCAAAGCCTGCTATAAACACAGCAAGCTGCTTTGAGAGGTTAAGGTGCAAACCGTGCTGGTACCATAGCTGCATTGCACAAACTCGTTGCTTCTGTTCCCTACAGCACAGTGTCTGTCCGTAACAGGGTATAATAGATTCGCTGCATTCCTGATTCCTGGCCTCTATAACAGGCCCTATCCATATTGACGCACAGGGTTACTCGTTGACTGATTTATGCATGGCAAAGAGTACCTGTCTCGCTCTGCCTCCCCTCCTCTCCCCCCGAATCTGGCCCCTACTGAAAGATGCAATCCATACGCAGAAAAATACTCTCTCTCTCTCTCTCTCTCTCTCTCTCTCTCTCTGTGTGTGTGTGTGTGTGTGTGTGTGTGTGTGTGTGTGTGTGTGTGTGTGTGTGTGTGACACACACACACACACAGATGCAGCGTGGTCGACACTTTCTTGTTAGTGGAGCCTTTTGTGTTCTGGTGCAACTAAGTCTTGTGTTGGGGTCTATACGCTCCAGGGGCCAGACAACAAAGTGAAAGTGAGGTTGTCTAGCCATGGAGCAATGGGGATGACAGTGAAATGAGTGAGTCCTTTGAGATGAATAGTATTAGTGCATGTGATTTGCCTTATGCCCTTGAACCCTTCACAGAGTACAATATATTTGTGCAAGTCTCCCGCTCGGTGTGTGGGCACTTGCCGCTCAACCACACAAACCTGGGCAACCTCGCATCTTCTCATATATTGCCTATCTATACCTTTTTTGTCTGATAGATGGTTTGTGATGATTTGTGTTTGGAATAAGGCGAGAACCTGGGGATCTTTAACACACACACACACACACACACACACACACACACACACACACACACACACACACGAGGAGGAATTTGGAACGCGTGTATTAGAAGGCTTGCTTGGTGTGGTGATGCACAAAGGCATACCTCCTCAGAAATTGCGCATTTGGAGAAAGAAACGATGATGACCCCAGACGAGGGAAGACAGATACCGGTTTCTCTTCCTCCTCTCAGCAAAGGCGACACAAGGAGCTCGGTTGAACTGTTCGTAATACACGACATCACAGCACTCCTTGTGTGCTCAGGCTACACCTACCACCATGCCACAGGCATGCTTGATAAAGATCCAGCATCCACTTCGCTTCCTTTCCGTGTCTAAATTAATTATCAGCAGCGTTTCTTCTTTTTCTTCTCTCCATTCCTGTTCTTCTTTTCGTGCTGCTTGAAAGTATCGAGCCACCACTACGTAAGTCCGTTTGCCTATATATATTGTCAAACTGGAAATCAGAGCGCAAAGGCGGAAAAAGACAAAACAAGAAAAAGAAAAAGAAGGAAGAAAAGCCCCACCTGTTCGTCACCTCTATATCGTCACATGAATATCAGAGCGCAAAAGCAAAAAAAAAAAAAACTGCTTGATTACTCTCTATCTATGATTATGTGCAATTACGCATGCAGGCTACGTGTGATTACGTATCCGTGACGACTATGTGCCGGTATACGTACGACTAAGGAGGAATATGCATGCATTAACAAAAAAATGATTTAAAAAAGGAATAAATATGCATGATGACAACAGCTACGCGATCTCTAAATTACAGTAATACTCCTTTGGCTTTGGGCATTTGACTCTGACGCACCTGACCGCAATTTCGCTGTTTTCTGAACCAGAATCGTCAGGTCCTACTGGCGGGAGCCAGGGGCAAAGCCCCACTTGCACGGATTAAGAGATTCTGGCCGTTGATCTTTGCTATCGACGGTCAATATCGCTTAATTCGTGTAAGTGGGACCTAGCCCCAGGGCCCTGCCGATTTCTGTTCAAAACACACCGAAATTGCGGCCAGGTGCGTCGAAGTTAAATGCCCGAACGGGTTTACGCAGGGCTACGGATGACTACGCTGTGAATGCAAAAGATGCATTCACACTGCATGAGGCTAGGATTTCACTCGCTTCTTCTTTCAAATGGGAACTGGCCTTGAGATATCATCTTTGAACGGACCCGCCCCGGGCAAATTGAAACCCGAGTTGTTTTCACTCATTTCATTCCAGGACCATTGGAATTCGAACTCGGGTCTGCGTTTCAACAGGGGCAAGGTTCCACTTGCACGGATTAGGAGATTTCGGCCGTTGATCTTTGCTATCTACGGTCAGTATCTCTTAATTCCTGCAAGTGGGACCTAGCCCCAGGTCATGCGTGTGTACCAACTGAGAGCTACTACGCTAGTTGGTTAGGTTTTCACTTATTTTGAGCGACAACATTGAAAGGTTCCAAGTGCTGCGTGAGACTGCGCCTGCGTGTTGCGTCCAGCAGCGAAACCGCACGGACCACTTCTTGTCCCTCCACTTTGACCTACCGTGTTCACCCGAATAGAACGCCCGGTAATTATCGCCATCTGGGCTGAAAGTTGTGACAGACTTCGATGGAGATCAGATGGCGATGGAGATCAGATGGCTGTACATGTTCCTTTATCCCCAGCTAATTATGATTTTTTTCTCATCGCAATCTTTTATCTCCAGTGACAGGCGATCCGATTACTTTACACACCTATAATGACCGGGCGCTATATATTCGGGTGAAGACGGTAGTTTCTATGACAATACTTAACAGCCGCCGAAGGGAAAGGGGCGGTATAGGAGGGGTTTTGGGGAGGGGGGTGAGAACACAAAAAAACACACCTACCTTCATTCTCGAATTCCTCAAATTCGTCGTCATCCTCAAAAACATCCACTCTCGCAGTCTCTGCTGCCGGCTGTGCCGACTCCGTTGCATCTCCCGCCGCCATCTATGCCTCGTTGGACTTCCCAGCAGCTGCCAATAACATACCATGACAGGACAAGACAGAATCACTCCCAGGAGAACTATAAACCACTAGAGTGCCATTAACTGCCAAAAATGGGTGATGGACAGGACAATCCATGGGCACAACCAACCGTCCGTTCGTTAAGGGATCAATCACACAAGTCAAGACTTCTCCATCCGTGGCGATGGCTAGGACAGGGCAAAGAAAACAGAACGATAAACCAATCCACGGCCATGACCGAGGCTATGCATCAATAGCATCAATAGGATCAATAGCCAGAGCAACAAACACAACGAACCATGCGTCACAGAATGTTTCCCTATTTCTCGATCAAAGGTCCTGGGCAGGACCATTCATTAAAATCAGAAATCAGGGAGTGTAGCAGCCGATCATACGCGCATCACACTACAATAATGCCACAGACGATACATGAATACATGCAGCGATCGGGGACTGTAGCAGGGATCGTTGATTGGACCCCTTATGCGGCAGCATCCCTCGGCGGACGAAAGCCAGGGCCAGAGTTAGGTGCCCTTCATTTCTCCCCCACCTTCTGATCGTTTCACAGCAAAGGACGTGAGTTCATACTACCACGTCAGACAGCCAACGCTCTTGCTCTCCCTTTTTTCCTCATTATTCTTATTCTTTTTCCGTCCTGCTCCGTTCTAGGTGGCATGGTAGCCCCGTTCGGCCAGCACCAAGGAAGACAACTGAGTTAGGGTTGGGGGAGCTATGTGATGCAGTGACAGGAGTCTAGGCCCTAGTGCTTCGTGCTGGCTACCCTCTGGCACCAAGTCCCCAGGCAATTGAGTGGTTTGCCCGGACATTACCACTTACGGTATGTTTGATCCTTATCATATATATTGTCACACTGTGAATCAGAGCACAGAAGCGAAAAAAAGGAAGAAGAAAAGAAGAGAAAAGAAAAAAGGGGGAGAAGAAGAGGTAAGGAAAGCTCCACCTGCTCATAACCTCTTACGTACAAGGCCAGCCACGTGGATGACAGGTTGAGCGCTGGCTGCCCCCATCCCCGTGTGTCACAAGGACCCACTTGCACGCAGCCAAAAGGCAAAGAGGTAAAGAAAAGGCAGAGGAAACCAAACCTCACAGAAGAAGAAAGCCTATTAAACAGACGAAGCAAGTACACATCCCACAGATAATCCAATTACCATCCCACAGAACATATTTTTCTTTTTTCTTTTTTCTTTTTTCTTTTTTCTTTATTCTCAGGTTTCTTTTTTTGCGTTTTTCTTTCCTCGGTTTCTTTTTTTATCTGTTTCTTCTACACTTCATCTGTCACCCCCTCGGCAGATAGGACAACTACGGTGAGGATGACGGGGATGTTCACAGGGATACCCAAGGAGAGTTGCGTTAGTGCAGCATTCAGCCGGACGGCTAGCACGAACCATCCCATCGAAACAACCCGACATAGGACATGTTGCCCACATGTCAAGAAAACAGCAGGACGTTCGTCACAGTGCGGCATCATGCAGTTCTGATAGCATCCTTGGGAACAGAAAGGACAACGTACATCTGGGTGATAGGGATGTGCACAATGAGGAAATGTTAGACACCCTTCCGCACATACGGCGGCAGTCGCAGTGGATTGATAATGGTGCTGACACAGATAATGCACTCCACAACCAAGACGCACCACGTCTCTATCCCTTATCATATATATATGGATGGGATATAGATGACATCGGGTTTGGGGGAACATCAGCCGGCAAAGATGAACAGCCGTGACACAGAGAGAGAGAGAGAGAGAAATTGAGCGGAAGAAGGAGAGGATAACACAGAGAGAGAGAGAGAGAGAGAGAAATTGAGCGGAAGAAGGAGAGGATNATTGAGCGGAAGAAGGAGAGGATAACACAGAGAGAGAGAGAGAGAGAGAGAAATTGAGCGGAAGAAGGAGAGGATAACACAGAGAGAGAGAGAGAAATTGAGCGGAAGAAGGAGAGGATACAGAGAGAGAGAGAGAGAGACCCGGATCTGGCACTCCTGATTCATGCCTGTGGCAGGTTCTTTTCTCCCTGTTGCGTACTTCGAGAGCACCGCACGAGAACGACTAAGAGAGTCGCAAAAGGACTGCGATTAGCGCAGGGATCAGCCTCGTATCACGTTTACCGGTCAGCAGCGGGGAATGGCAAAAGAGCCCATGGCACAGAGCGGGAAAGGAAGAAGGACACCCTCGCTCCCTCACCCCCTCTTTGGACGAGATTGACACACTGAACTGCATTGTCCATCATCTTCCGTCTGTCCGTCGCAATGACCAGGGCAGAGAGAACGAACAGGAAAAGGGATTCCAACTCTTTGCTGCCCTGACTTGACCTGGACTGCATCTACGCGCCACCACAGGACACAAGGAGAGAGCGCAACGTCAACTCGGGGAAGAAGCCCTGATAATGGTGATACCTTAAAGATCTACAGTGCAATCTGACGCAGTGAAACAGTGAAATGAATACCTCGCGCATGAGCTTTGTGACTACATGCTGTAAATACATTTTCAAAAACAGAAGGCCAGACAGGAGCGGCGGCGGCATTCGGCCACTTCGAATCGCACCTTCAGCATCTTCTGCGACGATGCGGGGGCAAGGGAGAAGACGCCGAGGGATGAGAAGCTTCTTCTGGGAAGAAGAATTGAAAGTGAGTGCATGCCCACAGCAGGGCTCTCCTTGATGCATCTGACCGCAACACCTATTTTGTCAATATCAATACTACAGTCTTCCCCCGAATACAACGTACGGTCATTGTAGCTGAATTTGGTGTATCTTTCAGTCTACATTCAGCTATAATCACCGTACGTTGTATTCGGGGGAAGACTGTAGTAATAATATGCCCTAACAGACAAAAGTGACGCAAATTTCTGGATGTATGGCACAACGGTTCAGGCCAATCCGCCCACGGTAGCTGGGCAGATCTCGAGGTTGTTTCTTCCCGGACTACCGTCTTTACTCGAACACAAAGCCTTTACCCGAACATAAAGCACCACGGTCATGACAGTTTTTTTTTTTTTTTAAGGTCATGACTGTTTCTAACCGGAGATAAAGCACCACGGTCAAAAAAAAAAAAAAAAAAAAAAAAAAAAACGAGAAAAAAAAAAAAAAAAAAAAAAAAAAAAGCACCACGGTCATGACTGTTTCGAACCGGAGAGAGCTTGCACACATTCATATAGAGGACAGTGTGTTCAGGGGGCCGATTGCAGTAGCATCCATAGCTTCGCGACAGGCGAGCTTGGCGGTTGCCGACGCTACTGTTCCCTCGCCATGCGCTCATCTCTCCATTTTCGAGTACACCTTCGGTCCAGTCCCTCTACCCCTACGCTCTCTCACATCCAAACTTCACTTTCTCAAGCTTGCGCCTTCTCTTACCTCCCTTCAGTCCCTTTCTCCACATTCTTGTCCTCCTCTCTCGTTCTCACTCCTTCCCTTCCTTCCTCCCTTTCTCTTCTACCTGTTCATCCTGTTGATTTCTCTCATATCGTGCTTCCACCGTTGCCGTCAATGCCCCTTTGCTCACATCCTCCTCAACTCCGGTCACAGTTCTCTTACAATTCCCCTTTCCCCCAGTCCACTCTGTCTACTGTCTATATTTGCAATTCAGGAACTGAATACGATAGATAAAAAAGCAGGCACGGATCGTCTATCCGTTCAGCCTTTTCCACCCACCCATCAACCCTTCTCCCCTTCCACAACCCGTTCTTCCTCTTCACGCAGGCGGTCCTCTCTCTCTCTCTCTCTCTCTCTCTCTCTCTCTCTCTCTCTCTCTCTCTCTCTCTCTCTCTCTCTCTCTCTCTC
>BFEA01000012.1:6418800-6432212 GCA_003427395.1 Chara braunii
CACACACACACACAGCACACACATTCTCCTGTCCATTGATGGGGAGCGCCACCTGCTGGAAACTGGGTCCAGCGTCCCATGAACATCGTGAATAAAGCACCAACCGGGACCCCACACACACTCTCTTCGAGTTGTGTATAACAAACATGACAAAACATACATACAGCATAATCACTACCTTACCCTTCCCGAACCACATCAACAAACGAACCACGGGCTGCACACGCGTGCCCTCACGGTAAGTCAATACCTGAAACGGACGCGCAACTCCGCCCTCGCGGTCCCCTTCCAGGGGAAAAAGAAAGTTGGGCCCTTACGGCTGCGTTCTCCGCGCCCTCACTCTGGGTCCGTTCCGTTCCGTTCCCTCCCCTCGTTTTGCCATGACCGACTCCCCGCGCAGGCGCAGGCCATGTCCTTGTCCTGCGCCAGAAAACCAGGCGGGACTAATTCGTGCGCTTTGCTTTATGGGCTCATCTGCTCTCCTCTTCGTTGGCAGGTGACTTGACCTCCCGCTGGTGGCCAGCGTAACAGTAAGCTGCTCCAGTGACGCCTTCGGCAGCCGCCCTTTTTCCTTTCCCTTCGCTTGGTTCCGCTCGCGTACGAAGTCGTCCTTGTCCTCCCCTCGTCGTCTCCCTCGTCCTCGATCTCTCGTTCAGCTCCACTTCCACGTCCTCTTCGTTTTTATTAACCTGGACTGGATAGATGAGTTGTTGTTCCGCGCACGGGAACGGCAGGTTGATGCCGAAGAACAGGGGGGAAAGGGCGTCACTGTATGAGGATGGTGATCATGATGAAAGGCGTACGTACCCACGCTGGGATTTTGTCCTGGACGTGTCTGACCATCGATTATCGCCAGATCCAGTCCAGAAAGTCCCACTACCGTCTTCCCCCGAGCATAACGCACCCTAAAAATGAATGTATACAAGCTATATTTCGGGCCAGATACAGCCAAAATGAGGGTGCGTTGTGTTCGGGGGATTTTGTACTGCCTGTACGGTTCAAAACGATTTGAAAAGCACTGAAGCTTGAGTGGGGAAACGGTACGGATGGCGTGTACGAAGTATGACGAGAGCATGAGACAAGGAGAGGACGATGCACCTCGGACGAGGAGGAGAGGTTGAGTGCGGAGGGGGAGAAGGAGGAGGAGGAGGAAGAGGAGGAGGTATAGTCGGTGTGCGTTGGGTCGTTGGTATCGGGAAGCTGACGCGATACTCGCACTGACTTCATCGAGTGAATGTGGCCGAAATCGTGGTCAGATCCGTCCCGATGCGCCGTTGATGTCAGGAAACTGACGCCATAGACGAGACGAGGGGAGAGGGGAAATTCCAAGAAGAGGCGCATCCACACCCACATCCATTCTCCTGTTCTCTTTTCTCCAATTTGTGGTGGGTAGTTGCCTATGGGAAAACTCCTTTACCTTGTCCTTTTTGTTGTCCTCTCTCTCCTGCTTCTACTCCCGCCATCGTCATCATCGCTAGTGCACCTAAGTGGCCCATATCTACTCGTCGCTCCCTTGGCTTCGTCCTCCTATCTTCTTCAACTCCAATCCTCCTCGTCCTCTTGCTGTTGACCTCACTCCTTTGTCAAGTTCTTCTCCTTATCCTTCTCCTCGTTCTCCTTCTCCTTTGTCTCGTCCCTCCACCTCCATCTTCTCTCTTCCCTAGACGGCGCCGCCTCGTCGATGGGGTAGGTACTATGGGGTAGGTAGGTCCCTGTGGGACGGAGGGGGAGGGATGATGATGATGATGAAGACGATGATGATGGCGGTGATGATGGCGGTGATGAGGATGATGATGACATGCTATGGGGAGTTGGGAGGAAATAGTTCATAGGCTTCGGCTCCATCCAACGCTTCGAAACTCTGCTGCACCTCTCTCTCCCTCTCTTCGTTTCTCCGTTGATGTCCATTGAGGACACCCTACCGTCTTCCCCCAAACGCTACGCACCCTTTTTATGACCTGATTCGAGTAGTCTTCTCTCTCTCTCTCTCTCTCTCTCTCTCTCTCTCTCTCTCTCTCTCGCTGCGGCTGCAAAAGAACGACACGTCATGGTCGTCGTTAGTATTTGCTGTGTTGTCGATTACATACTGCAATTGAAAGAAAAGAGGAGTTGCCTTTTTTGACTTTGATTTTTTAAATCAGGCGGTTGATACCGCGTTGGGATGAACGGTGATGATGATGAGTTGTGGAAAACACGACGATGACTGTCAGGTGGTGATGATGATGATGATGATTATGATGGTGATGATGATGATGATGATGATCATGATGGTGAGGATGATGATGATGATGATGGTGGCGATGATGATGATGATGATGATGATGATGATGATGGTGAGGAGGACGATGATGATGGTGATGGTGATAATGATGATGATGGAAGTCAGTATCTGAGCGTGGTAAAAAAAGAAGTGAGGCGAGGAAAGGTCAGGGCGGCTATGCGGAGGAGGACAATCGGGAGAATGATGATGGTGTAGGTAGTCTTCGGCATCAGATCGGTGGGCGAGGGGAAAAGTACGGGGGAAAAGTACGAAAGCAAAAGAACAAGAAAGAATGGTCGAAGTTCGATCACCGCTGATCGACCGCCCGATCAGCCGATCATACTATATTACTATATAACCCGTCTTCACGATCGAGCTGATTCCACCGTATTACCCGTCTTCACCCAAATAGAACGCCCGATCTTTATAGCTGTATTTGGGCCAAGTTCCAGTCCAGCGATAATGACAGGGCGTTCTATTCGGGTGAAGATGGTAGTTGGCACTTTGCGGTGGACATACGTGCCTTGCCTCGTCCAACTGATCCCATCATAGTTCCGTTCGGCACACCTCGAAAACCCTCCCTCATCGTGTATAACTTGGCTTCTACTGCAGCTGATGTCCTCACGTTTCACATGACACTCGTCGTCGAACGGCGCACTTCACGTTCCAGTGTCACCAATATAGCCACACTGTCGCTCATCCAAAAAACCACGGATCTGCTAATCCAACCCTCTTCTCCACACCACACATGCCCTCGCTCTCTCTCTCTCTCTCTCTCTCTGTCTCCCCCTCCCTCTCTCTCTCACACGCACACACAGACAGGACTTTGACGAGTGTGATCTTAACGGGGACGCGCTTTTAGATTGGGGAATTTCTGTGCTCTGATTGTAGAATGTATCTCTCTCTTCTCTCGCATTGCTCCCTTCTCTCCCGGTGCTCCCTTTCCTCCCTTTTCTTCTTTCTCCCTTTTCTCTCTTTTCTCCACAGTTCTGGACCTTTTTTTGGTTCTGTTTTTTTATGTATGCTGTGAGATTGTCTCTCTCTCAATTGTGTCTACGTGACTGCTTGTTCTTGCGGCATCTGTGTATATGCATGTTGCCCTTTGCGATCGTTTCTAACCCTTGAATGCAGCTTTTCGTCGTTCTCATTTTGCACACTTGGTGAGTAGTGGAGAGAGAGGCCCGAGAGGCCCAATATGTCCAACGATGAACCAATCGTCAATAGATCAATCGATCAATCGATCAATCTGTCGGGTTGCTCACTTAATCAATGGGCCTCGTTCCACTACACAACACTCTACATGCATTTGGACGCCTTCGGCTCCCTTACAGTCACAATGTTGCAATCGTCCCAATGCACCTAGTCGACGATACCAACATTGTGAATGTATGGGGAGCGGAAAGCATCCGAATGCATGTAGAGTGTTCTCTAGTGGAGCGCGGCCCGATCAATCAGTGGAGAGGAGCCTGACGTGCCGGCCCTTGTGCAGAGGTTTGATTAAATGAATGGGCAATGGCGGCTAAGGGAGAATTGAGACAAGCGGATGCAAGTGACCGCATTCACGGTTACATTCGCCCCAAAACGACCCGGTGTGAGCATGAAATTCTCCCGGTTAACAAGACTTCTAGGCATGTGGTCAATGGGGAAGGCTGAGCGAGCCCTTGCTGATATGGACGTGTGACAGGGGAAAGGGGAAAGAGGAGGGGGGAAGGGAGAGGGGGAGGAGGTAAGGGAAGAGGGCCAGTCAGGGCAACAGAGAAGAAGATGACCGGTGTGAGCTACGCAGTTTCTAAGCATATTAGTATTATCAGGATGACATAATAATAAAAAATAACAATTTATCATACGAGCAATGTAGTAATAATAATATCGTAGTAATTATAATTTTTTAGATAGTAGACAAATAGAACAGAGTACCGTAGGAAATCGGTGCTCTGTACTGCATTCAGAGGTGAGCGGGCACGGAGAGGGAACTCCCAAGGTTTCTGAGAAAGGTAAACACACCACCCAAAATGGAGTCAGCACACAGACACAGACTTGTGCCCAGACTTCAACAGACAAGCATAGGGACATACCTACATCATGAGCAGGACACAGACTTGGAAAATTCAGCGAAACATACTCAGGGCATACTCAGAATATGACTTTTTCTACTATGCTCTGGAGGTAATCTACGTACTAATCATAATCTACAAAAACTCCAGATTTCAGGTATTCCGAAAGAAGCTATACCTGTTTGTTCTCTGTGTGCGGATGATCTAACCATAATGATGGAGGCGTCTAAAGCCAATATGGAAGAGATTAAGGCACTAATGGACAGGTTCTCCCTTATTTGAGATATGGTGGTCAAGGCACTAATGGACAGGTTCTCCCTTATTTCAGATATGGTGGTCAATTGGGGGAATAAAACACAGGAATGGTGGATTCATTCTCAAGGGGATAGGCCTCCTGAGAATCCAAGGGTCAAATGGATGCCATTGGAAGCTCGAATCAGAGTATTAGGAGTAGTGCTCACAGCTAGGGGGAAACCAATCTCTAACGATGTATGAATCTCTTCCCCAGCTTTACAAAAAATGAGGCAATGGAAAAACCAACAAACATCTTTGTTTGGTAGGGCATTGGTCATTAACAATGTAATTTTGGCCTCAATTTGGTACAAGTCTGCCTTGTGGTCACTAAACAAAGGCCCTGCTAAAGAACTCCGGGGGCAGCTCACGGCCTTTCTTTGGCGTGGAGATCATGAGACGCCTCATCTGATTCCCAGAGTGGCGTGGCAAGTCCTCATCTAGCCAAAGGTCAAAAGAGGGCTTGGTATTGTGGATCCTATGATCCGGTGTCAAGCACTAGCACTTCAATGGTTAAAACGTTTAATATTGGCAACAGATCTTTCATGGCAAGCCTTGGCACTGGAACAAATACGTAGACTGGCTCCACTAACCACAAACGAAGTGAATCCACTCATTTGGGTGGAGGATAGATATTGGACTATTCCTCGGCCTCAGGCGCACTCTCAAAGAATGGTGAATGTGGAGAAGTTAGAAGGGATCTTGTATTAGACAATTTCTGGGCAGTCCTATTGAAAACATGGCGTAAACTCCCTTTACCTAATAAATCTCCCCCTTCCAGATATGAGGAAGTTCTACGTCAACCAATTTTTGGCAATAGGTGGATTGCAAATGGGCATGGAAGGGTATTTATAAGTTATAACTTATAATCCTCCGGTCCACTTGGGTTAAGCATGGTGTGGTGAGGGTCAAGGATTTGTGGAATTGGGTGAGTAAAAGTTGGAAATCTGTAAGCCAATTAAGAAAATAAATTAAGTATGCGCATAATTTATTGGATAATCTTGATCAAATCAGTTCTTCCATTCCATTGGCATGGGTGGCAGCCTTGAAAAAGGGGCCTATTTTTTTGGTTGCAGACTGGGTGTCTGCGCATCAGTCAGATGGCTCCGGGGTAGTGGGACAAATATTAGATATTCATACGGAGGGCGCCCTAGTAAATCTTTTCGCACTCCACAAGGGTCATTCCTTTTCACAAAGTAATCAGGTTACGGTTTCTTTCTTTCACTTTGACTCTCTTTATAGGGTGAGGACATTGTATTGTTCAGCCTCCAAAGGATGGCTTGTGTTTGCTCCACATCTCCCCATCCAAAAACTTCCCTTGGATCCTGCAGAGTGGACCTGGCGTACCAACAGGAGATGCAAATCTAAAAAACTACAGTCTCTATGCAATGTCTGGGGGCAAAGTTGTTGTGGAGGCACTGGGACTATGTATGGTGTAGGCTGACAGGTCTGGATTGGCCTTGGGATTGGAGGGTGATCCTCTTGGGTCATTGGAGCTCTGTCCTCATTTCGTTATCAACTTTCCAGCAGAATCTATTTAATATGGGAAGAAAAGCCATTTTATGGGTTTTATGGTATAGATTGTGTGTGTATACGATGTAGAAAGTAAGGATTGATGGCAAAGAAATGTTTGATCTTGTACAACAGTCTATGGAAACAGAAATAAGGTCTCACTGGGATAAGACGAGATCTGGGCTTCAAACAGTACAACAAAAACAAGATATTAAGAAGCGAATCCATAAATCCACAAAGGACTGGCTGGGTGATTCCTCAAGAGGGAGATTGGGGGATGTGGTTTGGCTAGTTGGGGAAGAAGATGAGATGTACTTCAAAAGGGATTATCAGATCTTCTAGGACCTGTTTGATGTCCAGCCAGGAACTACCTTGAGTCCTCCATAATCTTTTCCCGACCCTTTCCCCCCTTCTGAGCTCGCCTTGGTGGACCTTCATTGGTATGGGGAGGGGGAAGGGTGACAAGTGGTTTTCACTTTCTTGGTTCTTTCATCTGCAGTTAGTCTGCTAGATATGATTGTTTTAGGGGGCTATATTTGGCAGTAAAATGTTTGGTTGAACTCCCTCAATTCGATTTACATGGTTGGTTGTTTTGTAGATTTTTGGGATTAGACAGTGAGGGGAAAATATTTTTAGATGCCAGGACAAGCAGATTGAGTTGTGTATGTTATGAACCTGGTTGTTTGTTGTTAGAAGACCAACACTTGCTCACATAGACTTCCAGGTATGCCCATACATATACAGAAGGAAGGGGAGAGGATGAGAGTATCACACCGCACAACGGAAGACTTGTCCATGCGATATGACAGAAAACACTAAAAGTGCAATTCTCTCCACATAATCCTCACAACCAGTCACAAAGGAAAGCCGAGTTGATCACATCCAGAAAACAATGAAGTAAAGACAGTCTGCACACAATATTCACACTGTTTATTAAACTCAGAGTCTCAAAATGTCAGAATAACCCTTGTACCATGGTGCTTCTGAGCAGCGCTTCACTCCCCAACCCTGAGTAGCCACTATTACTGCCCCTGAGCCCCTTAAACATCAAGCGCCACCCGTATACTGGCCCGTGAGGGAAGCGCCACCCTGAAACAGGCCTCTGAGGCCAAGCGCCTCTCAGAGGACGAAGAAGAAGACCAGCGCCACAATATCTGATGATGATGAAGTGCCAGAAGACTTCCTGGGTGGCAGTCTATAGCGGCGCCACCACTCCTGACAACAAAAAAAGATCTCTGAGGAAGAAAGCTGCAGGTATGGCTGCAGCGCCAACACACTGAAACCCTACTCCTGAGGAGGGTCCAGCAGGGCACCAACTTCTCTCGCCTCGAGCAGACTTCAGATAGCCCGGACCTCTGAGCAGCCCCGCGTGCTGTCAGAGTACATCGCCGGTCCCAGCTATGGCCGACACTCCGCATGTCCAGCTATGTTTGTCTTCTCCAATGCTGAAGCTGTCACCACTTCCAGTTCATGCGTTGCACAGCAGCGACGTACACGGTGCCAACTGCAAAAAACCCTGAACCGATTCCTACAATCTATTAATAGAACTACACTGCCCTAGCCTAGACCTAGAGCGGACTGACTGGACCGACCGGTACCGGTTCAGTTTCGTCCTCTAGAGCCTCTCCCTACCCGGCTATAAGTTACAGGAATGTCTATCAGCTTAGGCCCATAGGGCCTCTGTCCTAGGGGTAGCCCGGGCCTGCTATTTGCAGTTAGGGTACCTGTAGGTAATTCTAGTTAGTGCGGCCCTATATTTTCCCCAATTTGCAGATATGTCCCTCATAAATTTTCCTTACAGGCTGATATCCCGGTTAGTATCCAGCCGCAAACAAAATTGCGAATCTAACCTAAGACCCGACCCGACCGAGGCAAGCACCGAGCTTTGCCCTCGGCCCAATGTACAATCCACCGAGAATCTGCAGGCTTCATTACATACTTACCCCCCCAGGGAGAGTGGACCTCTGCGCCCAGGGTGTAGAGATAGAACTCTTGCTTGAAGAGGAGAACCCAAGAGACTCGCGGTGTAACCTATGCCCCTGACCAATGCTACAAACAGCAAGGTCAGGAGGAGGTAACCTCAAAGTGTCAGCTGGTCTCGATTGCATCAAGAAACCACGGTAGGACCTGGTCATTGACTGTCGCACAATCGACCATTTCTGAAAAGTTGAGGTTCTGTAGGCGACGCCCTATTGTTGCAATCCAGTCTCCTATACTCATGACCAACACTGTAAACAGTGATGTTAAGAGAAGGAGAACTCAGAGTGTCGGCCAGTCTCGATTGCGTCAAATGACCACAGTAAGACTTGGCACCCGACTATAGTGCAATCGACCATGCCGAGAAGCTGAGCTACCTAAACATTGAGCTATAGTCGTCGGTCCGGGTGTTCACCCCTAGTAGACATGGAACCAAGTGCAGTCGATCAGTGGAGTGGTATAGTGGAGCCCATAACTCTCAACCACAATTATCATTCTAGACTGAAGGACTGCAGTAAGAGATTGCGAGTAAAACAAACGACCTCAACATGGCGGAACATGTCAACATAAACACCCAGGCTGTCAGTGAAAGGCTTGCTGGGACTCAACTTGTCTATCAGACAAGGAGTCGGGAGCAAGATGCTGAAAGACTGGAGCAATGGCTTACACCACTCAGCGTCAAGAAGAGGGAAACTTTGCCAAATCAGCAGCTAACCCTGGTCAGGACGTTGAGTATGGCCGAAATTTGAATCAGCAAATTCTGACAGCGCATCACAAATACGCTTGTGCAGGGAAGTAGGAAACGTCTCCTTAGAGAAGTCCAGTCACAAGTAAAAGGGGCTGCGACCCTTACTTGTGCCATCCCTAGATCTGCTACGAATTAGTGTCCTCAAAAGTGGAGGACCTTGATGCGGCAACTCCTAAATGAACCAGCTAGAGAGGGTGAAGATTCAACTTCATCAGACGATGAATCAACACAGGTGGAAGGAGCTGCAGACTCCACCTCTCTCTTCTCTTGTTCGGGCCTGAAGGCCAGCGAGGCATATGGGGACAATCCTTGAGGAAGTGGTCCCCCTCGCATCTCAGGCAGACTCCCTTGTCCTTCCTCTTCCTCCAAACTCCCTCCTGGATCCTGAGTGCATGCCAGGCGAAGGTGGAAGGGTCAAGGGGGTCAGCTGGCCAACGGACGTCACGTGGTAAAGGTACTCTCTGGGCACTAAGGGAAGAGGCACGTCCCTTACCTTTCCCCTTGCTACTAGTTGGTGCTTTCTGGGCCGGGGCTGTGCCCTTTGTCAGGCCCATTAAAGCATCAACCAGGGCAAGAAAGGCCGAGAAGCTGAGCTACCTTCAAAAGGTGCTTCCTGGACATGGAGTTTGGACTCCAAATCCAGGGCTGCTCTGCCAAAGGACTGCCAGTCCTTGTGGCCTTGAGAGAAGAGCAAGCTGAAATTGCTCAAGCAACGCCCTTAGGAAATGAATGAGCAGATCCTGCTCACTCATCGCCAACCCAGGAGTTGATGTAAGACTCTCAAAGGTGGAGTACAATTTAGACAAGGAGCCATCAAATTTCTTTTGCCACCCCCAGCCTCTGCGCCCAGTCAGACATCTCCATTCCTTGCTTGTTGGAGGTAGAGGTACACCATTTCAATGCAGTCCTCTCGAGGCGAGCAAGGATGGCACTTACCTTCACATCCTCATCGCATTTGAACTCACTCAGGTAGGTTCTTTGTGTAGTGACCCAATCTGCAACATCCACCTTTGGGTCCTCGCCTGAGAACATGGGTGGAGGGGTCATCTTGGACCGCTGCATATCAAATGGAGCTGAGAGCGGTGAGGTGGCTGTCGACTTGGGTGTAGAGGGAGGGGATGTAGGTATGGATTGTGGGGGTTGCTGGGGTCCTGCTTGAGAGGCCCCAGGAGATGGAGGAACAATTAGGGTGGTTGGGATATGCAAATGGGTGAAGATCTGATCCAATTTTGGAAGAAATATCATCCAACATTTTGAGAAAAAGATGAGTGACTATTCTCCAATTTGGTAATCCTCTCGTCTAGTTAGTAAAATAGAACCGGTGAATGTCATCCTGCAAGAGGATGAACTCAGCCATGTCCTTATTGTACTGACTGGAAGTTTCACTCACCCTGAGCTGCTTCATCTTTGCTTTTCAGCTCAGCCTTCAGAGTCTCAACTGCCTGTTCTTGTTTCGTGAGTTTCTCCTCCTCAGCACACAGTTCAGCCTCTAAAGGGTGAATAGGAAGTTGAGGCCTCACATCAGAAGCCTCTCCCTTCTCTGAACCAAACATTTTGAATACCCACAGTACATATAAATAAAATAAAAAATTACAGAAAACAGAAATTGAAGTAACAGGAATTGGGTTTTCTCTGCTGTACTCGCTCAATTGCTGTCACCTGACTGGAGAGAGAAATTGGTTAGTATGAGCAGGTCGGTGCTCAGTCTCTGCAGACCGCTTGAGGGTCAGGGTCAGTTTAAAGATACTCAACAAAAGACAATTTCACGATTTTTCATTCATTGCCCTAACACATCAATTGAGTGCAATCACTGCAAACCCTGTATCAATTCTTTTTAGGATGCATTCCTGGACTGATTAGTAGTGATTAGTAATTAGACAGAGTGACTATTAGTGACAGACAGGTAACTACAGATGACCATGATGCAACGATTTACTGGGGATGCTATTTTTGGACCTACCCTACTGACCTCACTATTGGATGACCCTATATGCCATACCTAGGGTATGGCAAATTATAGACTTGACTGTAACTGACTCAATACATCAAATTTGACAGCGCGATTTCAGACACAGACAAATTATTGAATTGCGATTTACCAGGGATTGACAAAATTGAATTCTGACGGACAAAATCAAAGTATTACTGTCAATAGGGCCCTGAACAATCTAATTCACTGCACAATATGAATCGCAACACTGTAAAGAAGTCACCGAGGAGAGTTGAGTCGAAAAGAGGGTCAAACAGGGTTAGTAGAAGTCAAAGAAGATAGGCAGGGGATATCGGCTATGGCTGTCCAACAGTCTGAATTTCAATTTTCAACTGTCTACTGACTGACAGACCATATTTCGCTAATCTAAAAATAGCCTCGAAATCGCCACACAGAGTAGAGTAAGGAACACACTTACTTTAGGGATATTTTTGAAGGGATGGATAAAACCCTGGCTATGGCTGTCTCCAGAGACTCATCTCGCCAATTTCTTCTCTTGATGATACCCAGTGTTTTGTGTTGACTACCGACACTAGCTAGTACGGGATAGGGGTTGTATTGCAGCAGGACAATGCAAGGGCTATAGACTAGTAGAGTCCATGTCCAATAGACTACCAACATAGAAAGTAGTAGTGTCTACCTATGAGTGAGAGTTGTGTGCTCTCTATGAAGCCCTGCAAACCTGGCAACATCACCCACTAGGAAGGCATTTTAAAGTTTGGCTCTCTAAAAGCATGGCTTACGAGTGAGAGTTGTGTGCTCTCTAAAAGCATGGCTACGATGAGTGAGAGTTGTGTGCTCTCTAAAAGCATGGCTACGATCCGGACATCTGGACGGTCCGGATTCAGTCCGTACTCCAGACATCCGGTCTGGAAGGTCTGATCTGCCAAATTTCAAGGGGGAAAAAAAAAGAAAAAGGTATGGGACCCTTCCCCACTGAGGAGCCGAGGGCCCAAATTTGTTTTGGGGGGTTTTCAGGTCCATTTTTGTTTTTTCTTGGGGTTCGGACGTGGTCTATCTGTATAATATATTTCTTTGTTTCGTGGATGTTTTGCTGGCTTGTGATGGGGTGTGAATCGACAGTCTGTAGAGTTTTCCATCTGGTGTGGGTGAGTGATAGTCTTCTTTGATTTTGGTTAAGGTAGATTATCATTTACAGTGTAATCAGTGAGGGGATTCTGCAGACTGTTGAGGGTTCGGCCTCCTGATGAGTCGGTGAAACTCCGATGAAACAGTTTGTCACAGCCCCTCGTTTGTTGTCATCTTCTCTCTCTCTGCCTACGGTTTACCGGGCAGTTCTGTTTGTGACGATATATATATACAGGGTTGCCAGGCCGAACGTACGGAGGGCCCTAAGCTGACCCCCGAACGTTCGGGCATTCGGGTCCCCGTACGGGGCCCGCACCTGAAGGGGTTCGGACCCCGCAAAAAAATATTTTGGCACCTAAATATTTTTTTATTTTTCTGAAAATGTTTCTGCGAGTTCTTTGTGATGTAAGGTATCTCATTCTTAATTTTGAGGCTATTCTGTTGAGCCAAAAAAAAATGAAAAATCGGCAAAGATGGTGGTGTCAAAACTTGCTTGCCCACTCACTAATTTGTTTTTTCTCTCTTTTCACTTTTTGTTTTTCCTTTATTTCGGGGCATGAAAAAAATTATTATTTTTTCAAAATTTATTTGTATACTCTCTATTATGTAAGATGCACATATATAAATTTTCATGGCATTTTTCACAACCAAAAAAAATATGAAAAATCACCAAAGATGGCGGTGTCCAAAACGTGCTCCCCCACTCAATAATTTMATTCTCGTTTTATTTTTTCTAATTTTCATTATTATTATTTATTTTTAGTATTTGAATTTTATTTCAAATTTGGTAAAGAATTTGGATGTAATGTTGAGGCAAATGTTGTTTAGTTTATTCTTCTGTATAACATATATGTTTTTCAGATTTTTTGGAATTATTTTTTATTTTTTTATTTTTATTCTTTTTGGGTCCGCGTTTGGCCGAACGGCCGAATATATATATATTCTCTCTCTCTGCCTACGGTTTACCGGGCAGTTCTGTTTGTGACGATATATATATATATATATATATATATCGTCAAATAGAACTGCCCGGTAAACCGTAGGCAGAGAGGGAGAAGATATATATATATATATATTCTGTTTGTGACGATATATATATATTGTCCTCTTCTCTCTCTCTGCCTACGGTTTACCGAGCAGTTCTGTTTGTGACGATATATATCCTGATGAGTCGGTGAAACTCCGACGAAACAGTTTGCCACAGCCCCTCGTTTGTTGTCCTCTTCTCCCTCTCTGCCTACGGTTTACCGGGCAGTTCTATTTGACGATATATATATATCTGTTTGTGTATATATATATATATCGTCACAAACAGAACTGCCCGGTGAACAGTAGGCAGATAGAGAGGAGGACAACAAACGAGGGGCTGTGACAAACTGTTTCGTCGGAGTTTCACCGACTCATCAGGAGGCTGAACCCTCAACAGTCTGCAGAATCCCCTCACTGATTATACTGTAAATGATAATCTACCTTAACCAAAATCAAAGTAGA
>BFEA01000012.1:6435082-6460262 GCA_003427395.1 Chara braunii
AGTGAGGGGATTCTGCAGACTGTTGAGGGTTCAGCCTCCTGATGAGTCGGTGAAACTCCGACGAAACAGTTTGTCACAACCCCTCGTTTGTTGTCTTCTTCTCTCTCTCTGCCTACGGTTTACCGGGCAGTTCTGTTTGTGACGATATATATGTATATAATGTATATATCGTCATGTATATACATATATATATTTTTTCAATCAAAGCATTCGTACCATTTCCAATAGAAACTCGAGGCCAGGGACCTCACAATTCAACCCGGGGTATCTGACAGCATCAACCAGCTTAGCTTACAGGCACAGGCCTGCGAAGAGGCACTCTTGTCCTCTTTCCATCTACTTGCCTGAATGGCTTCTAACTAATAAAATAAAATAAAAACCTACCTCCACTAGGGGTAACCACTTCTCTACAGCCGAGTCGACTCTCGCTTTTAGTACTGTTTTCACTCTTATAGGTGTTACACGGTAGAACTGAAATGTTAACCCTGTTCCGAACTGGACTTTGCTACTTCTGGGACTAGCACGGCCCAGAGGACTGCGTCCCAAACCTACCGGCCCTCTCTTAACGGCCCACTGCGGCCCTAATCAACCGAGTGCCCTGGTTGTTCTACCCTGTGGGACTTAGATGCTACGTCCTCCCTGGACCCTTTTCTCACTCAGCGCCTAGCCATTCTGCTGTTCCTGCCCCCATCCATAATCCATCTGGAGATTGTAAGCCCACGACTGGAGTGAACAGCGGCCAGCCTATTTCCGCGGCCCCATGTGCGCAGAAACTAGAGTTTCTGTTTCCTACTTCCCTTCCAGGCTCTCGTTTTCCTCCTCCAATCAACTTTGATGGCGTGTTTCAGTCCAGCCTTGATCCTTTCCTTGATCTCTGCGTCTGACAAGGGACGTTTCTCGAACCTTGCTCAATTTTTGTCCGCCCAAATAACTTCACAAATAATGTTCCCTACCACGTGGGCGATGTACCCCCATCCTTTCTTCCCTTGCATACCGTTGGGCAAAAAACCCAGCAGAACCCAGTGCTCATCCCATTCTAGTTTCCCCGCCCCATCTCTTTCCAGTGATTAGCCCACCACAACCAGACACGCTTAGAGGCCGGGCATTCCCACCAGAGATGCCTTGTGGACTCAAAGGGCCAGCGACACCTGGAGCAACCCAATTCCACTTCCGCTCCTCTACCTAGCAACCAGACTGCGGACGGGGTTACCATCATGGACAACAACCACAAAATACTTACATGTTTCCCGTTAGGGAGAGCGCAGAGATTCTTCCAAACGAGCTCGAATTGCGCCGTTGTGACTGGACAGGAGCTACCCAAGACTGTCGCCCATCTTGATACTGCCACCTCGGATGGTCTTCTGGTCGGCCTGGTGGCCAGTTCGTATCCTGTTCTTGAGGTATATCCCGAGAGGTTAACTAGCTCCTCGTTTGCGTTCTCGGGCACCGGCCTGGCCCAGTTCCATGCCTGCGGGTCAATCTGGAGCTGTCTTAGTGACGCGGGACCTACCCAGAACAGTGTGAGTTGATTGCCCTGCTGCTTGATTTTTACTATCCTGGCTTGAGGAGGATTCGCCCAGCTTTGAATCGTCTGCTCCCCTAATTTCGTCAGTAGGTTCGTGTGTTTCTCGCAGGTCCATTCTTCCACCACCCTTGCAGTGATCTCTTTCGTTTTCCATACCACATCTCCCTCTCCCCTCCTGTCAGCGATGTACCATGTGCTCACAGGGTCTACGCCTTCTGGTCCTAGGATGTCAAGCCAGTCCTGAGGGATGGCCTCCCTGATGTAGTGCCAATTCTCTTCCACTCTTCTCAGGCCCTGAAGGTTGGTTTTGATGGCGTCTCGTGATTCCCAATTGCCCAACAGTGGAGCCCACAGGTCTCGTATCCGTGATACTCCTTTTCTCAGCCACGCCAGTCCAAAGGAAGATGCTGAGCCATCTGCGAGGAAGGGGCGGCCCTCTTGGGTGAGTATGTTTGGATTCTCGAAAAGTTGCTGGGCTAGGACTTCCTCTTTCGTGCGTGGCATAGTTGGAACATCCGGGGGAAGGTCTCTCCAGGCTCTCATGATAGCTCTCCAAAACTTAGACTTTAGGCGTTTCCTTCTGAATGATTCCATAAAGAAGCAAACCCAAACGTCTTCTGGTCTGCTTAACCCCCATTCCCTCATCAGCAGTCTTTAAGCTAGACCTACCCAGTCTTCTTTCAAGTCCGCCATTGCCACTTTACACAGCCAGCTTCTCGGCTGTGCTTTATTCTTCCTTGCAGGGTCCCACATTCCAAGACCTCCCTCCGGGCGTGGGAACGTGATCAGTTCCCATGCCACCTTGGTAATGAAACCTTCCTCCTTCTTGGATCTCGGTTTCCAGAGAAAATGGGCCACCAGCCGCCGTACTACAGCTAAGACTCCTTCCGGGATTTCCCTGGTCATACTAACGAACCAGAGGATTGAGAACAAGGCGACGTTGGCTACCAAGGCCCGACCAATCAATGAGAGGTGCCAGGCTGAGCCCCACAGATTCAACCTTGCTGCTATCCTGCATTGGAGAAGGGTTCCTTGCGCGGAAGCTTCCACCTGGAGACTCACCAAGACTCCCGGGAATCTTTACTCCTCTCCCTCTGCAATTCTCTTCATACCCCACTCAAATTTTAGTTCGAACTGTCTTGGCAGGAAATATGTGGATTTGGACCAATTCATTGACGCCTTGGATAGAGTGGAATACTCGATCATCGTTTCCTTCAGCGCTATCAAGGCCGGTACCGTGTTCTCGGAGACTGTGAAGAGATCGTCTTCTAGGGCTTTCACCCTGCACTCCTTTGAATCGTTCAGGGACAGCCCATGAATTAGTGGGTGTTGCCTTATACGATAAAGCAGCACCTCCATCTGGAGGACAAACAACAGGGGTGCTAGCGGGCAACCTTGACACAGTGATCTTGTCAGTTTGAACGGGGCTTATAGAAAACCGTTGATCATGACCGTTGAGGTTGATAGTGTATACAAGGCCACTACCCATTTGCAGAAGCTCTCCCCAAACCCCATGTGCCTTAGTGTAGTCATGACGAAGGTCCATCCCACCTTGTCGTAGGCCTTCTCTAAGTCGATCAGGAGGACCGCTGTGTCAAGCTGCTCTGCTTGTACTACCTCAAGGACTTCAACCGCCGTTGCAATGTTGTTGAAGATTGACCTCCCTTGGACAAAAGCCCCTTGGTCTTTTTCTACCAGCGCCGATAAGTACTGTCCCAGCCTCCTTGCAAGCGTCTTGGCCAAGATCTTGTAAGACACATTCAGGAGCGAGATTGGGCGCCAATTCCTCACCTCCGTCTTGTCGCCTTTTTTTAACAGAACCGAGATGACCCCATGCGTCATCATGCTCCCCAGTTTCCCCCCCGTTAGGACTCCATTGTACAGTTCCACATGTGGCGGTCCAACCGTTTTCCAACATTTGGAGTAGAATTCCATTGTTAATCCATCCAGCCCTGGGGATTTACCTCTTACCATTGATCTCAGTGTCTGTGTGGTCTCCCCGAGCGTAATAGGTTTGTCCAAGTCCAGTCTTGCCGAGGTTGACATTTCTGCCCTTGTGTCTTGCCACAGGTCGGACACCTCTCTGAGATCGGTGTAGACTCCGTCCTGGGGTCGACGAGTTGTATATGTTCGCATAGTTTAACATGCATGTCGTTGTGGCGTCCGCAGACGCTGTGTTGTCAAAGGGGTGCTTCAGCTCTACCATTTGATGGACTGAGCGACGCGGTAGTAGCTTCTGAAAAGTTTCCTTGTTCATCTTGTCGCTGGTTTCTATGCCCTTTTCCTTGAGCAACTCCACCCATCTTCTTTCCTTATCCGCCTGTATGTTCTCCCACTCAGCCATCCGTCTCTCCCTTTCAACTGCCCAGGCCATCATGATATCGGGTGCCCTCCCATTCTCTCCTCCGCTTCCTCTACTCGCCGTTTGCACTCTGATTCTTTCTTGTTCCTTGATCTGGCCAGGATCCTCGAACAGACATTGAGGATGCTTGAGATGATGGCAATGCCTCCATCCATCCATTCATCTGAAGCGGGGAAGAGGTGTTTCGCTTCTTCCCAGCTTTTCATGTGCTGCTCTACCCAATCCAGCAAACCCGGGTCCTCCAAATTCTGCGCATTCAACCTGAAGAAGCCTTTCCCACGTTCCACGCCAGACCGCAGCCTGACATCCGCCACCACTGGTTTATGGTCCAAGAGCGGGTTGCAGAACTGTTGCACGACTGTGACTCCCTCCACGATCGGGCTGGCCACCATGAAGTAGTCCAGTCTTCTTCTGACCACTGTACCTCTCTCCCTCTGGATGTGTGATGTCCAAGTATAGCCTGGGGTCGTTTGGTGACAACAGTTTGAATGGGTCTGATAAGTTCAGCTCCACTGCAAGTTCCATCAGTGCCTGGACATCCCTTCTCTCTGCGATGCGAGAGTCTGCTTTAGTGCTTCATCCTGGGATAGGTTCCGATCCCCTGCAATTACCAAGTTATCGATTTTTGGGATGTGCGACATCAGTCCCTTAAAAAACCTCGCCCGTTCGACTACGTTCGTGGGCGCATAGACCGTCATCACTACCCAGTCTTCCTCCCGTGCTAGCAGTCTGACCCACTGCCTCTGCATCTACTAGCCTCATCTGCAGGTCCCGATGCAGCAATATCCCTACCCGTCCCTTGTCCCTTGCGCCGGGGCCCATATCTGTGGGCCGTCCCACCAGGTCCCCAAATTCGCCAACTTTTCCTCATCCAGTTTGGATTCTCGGATTAGTAAGCAATTGACCTTTCGGTCGTGCATCCAACTTTTAACTCTCCTCCTCTTCTGTCTACCTCCAGTGTCACCTAGCCCCTGCAAATTCCATGTAGCTACTTTGAGCTTATCCATTAATTTGCTGTTATGCCGCTTGATTTTGGATGCGGATGAATTGTCCTTGTTCGTTGTGCGCTCCCTGCTGCTGTTCAACTTCCTCCGCCCTACCTGGCGTTGAGAGGGCTTGTGCCATGAACTGTGATCTTAAGCTGCCCCTCAAACTGCCCCTCGAGGAGCCTGTATGCGAGCGTGTAGCCCAGTCTCTTGTTAGACTGTCCGCCATAAACTCTGACTGGAGTGTTTCCTCCGCTGGCAGCTTCTCGTTCAGCGACAGTAATATCAGTGCGCTGATGTTATGTAGCACTGAAATCTGGGCCAATTCATGGGAACTCCTCTCTCTTACCACGTCCGTGTGGTACCATTTGACCCCAGACTTCGTCAGAGTCTCAGCATACTCCGGTGGGATTCTTGCGTCCAACAACTGAAAGTAAAATTTGATGAAGCCGTGTGTAGTCTCACAGGTGATATTTATCATGGCAGAGCTCGGAATGATTCTAACAGGCACGTGCTCCCCATACAGGTTTCTGGTAATCCGCAGGATTGTTGAGGGTGCTGGGGCCCTATCCGTCTTTTCAGATGGGATACATGGCCTGCCCTCACTGTTCGTGAGGGCCAGAAAGTAGGTACCGTCTATAGCTTTCGTGCACATCAGAGGCACTACTCTCCTTTCAACAGTTTCTACCTGCCGACTGTGCACCACCTCCGAGCGCCTGCTTCGGTCTACACCGTGCCTCCGGGCCTGTGTCTGTGCCTCCCCTCCAACTCTTTGTACCCCTGAGTGGGCGGAGCTTTCCATTGAGGATCTCGAACATTCTCGACTCAGCCGCTCCTCCTCCGCTTCGCTGCCCATTCTGACGCAGGATTGAGATGTCACTGAAGTTTTGGAAAGCTCTCCTTGCGGTAAGTTTCCATACTCCTCAACCTCTCCTCCCTTTCCGCCCTCTCTGTCGCCCCCTGTTTGGCCCGCTGGGACTATAGAGACTGCTCCTCCTGCAACCTCGTCTGCCCACCTCGTATCGAAGGCTCGCCTGTTGGGGCGGCCTTCGACCTCCTGTCCCGTGAGCTCGTCTTCTTGTTTCCTCTTCAACCCACGCCCGCCAGGAAGTGCCGTTTCTTCTTCTCTTGACCAGCACAGTCTGGAGCTCTGCACTGCAACCACCCAGTCTGTCCTGGCTGTCTAAAACCTTCTGCACCCTGCTGTTGCTGTGCCACCGACCCCCAATCGAAATTAGCCGTCGGATATCTAGGCTGGGGATACTCTGGTGCCACCCACTGCGGGTAGTGCTGCATCGGAGGAGCGAAGGCAGAGTTGGTGATTTCTTCATGGAGCTCGTGTTGGTACTCGGGTTGCTGTCTGAGTGCTGCCATCAATGGCTGACTGGCGCATACTTGCGATCTCCGTTGATCTTGATGCAGATACAGATGTTCCCTCCATTCTATTTCTCTGTTCCCCACCTCTATCGCGGTTTCTTCTGGGATTGGTCCGGTTGACCATCCTCTTCTACCACCCCAACGAGCCGACGTAGCCTGAGTAGGGTGGAGCTCTCGATGACCTGTACTACCCTGCGGTCCGACTGATGGGCTCTCTCTGATTGGCCTCTGATGTTGGCTGGCGGGTCTTGCCCCAGGTTCCGTTCTTCTGTTGACGTCCCGTCTTACGTGCATATTCTCGCTGCGTGGCCTGTCCTTGTTTGAAGGGTGGCTCGCCTGGCTTGGAGCTCTGTCTGTTGGGCCCTGACGTTGTGCTCCATGTACTTCGTTTATACTGGGACCTCTCTCATTAGACGGGCCCGGCTCTTCCACCCGTCTGGCTCCTCGAGACCAGTCTGCCGTTTCTTCCCCCTTGGCATTCTGATCCCTGCTGTTCAGGTGTTGCCGGAACCGTACTTGATGCCCCCCTGCCCTTGTTCCTCTTTCGTTCCCCCTCCCTTCCTGATTTCGATTCCTTGGGCAGTTTTCCTCTGTATGGTAGTACCACCTGCACTTTCTGCACCAGTCCGTGTAGGGAGTTGCTATTTCAACCTTCCACTTGCCTCCTTTCGGGGATTCAATGACCAGCTCGTCCTCTACATAAAACCGTGCTCCTGGATGTAGATCCAACTTGACATTCATCAATTTCGGTCTTGTCCTGTCATACTCTGACGGGTGCATCTCCAATACTTCCCGAACATGCTGCTCACTGCACTATGGAGATAATAGCATGCGTCCAATGGGATTCGCAGTGCCATTATCCAAGAATTGGTCTCTGCCTCCTGCAGTTTCAGTTCTCGGAGCTCCTGCTTTGACATCCAAGGCTTGAATGCCGTTATGTATTCGTTAGGACCCAACTTAAGTTCTCTAGATCTCAGCAGCCAGGCTGCCACTTCCTTGGCTTTAGCTACGTATGAAGCCACATTTTGCCCCTCAAATCTGATTTTGCCTCTACCTGATTCTGGGTTGAAAATCCTTTGTGACATCCATCCATCCTCCTGAGCTCTTATCAGGTCCTCCTTGACCTGTCTTGATAGATGCCTTGCTTCTTCTTGGAACACTATTATAACCGTGCGTTCTTTCAACCAACTTTCTTTGATGTTGTCAATCTCCTCGTGAACTACGAAACGTTTCTCTTGCTCATCCTCTACGACTTCACCTAGATCCAGTCCATCCGGGCAGATGCCCTCGTCGTAGCACCTTTCCACTGACGCTCGTACTCTGTCTGCTGCCTCCTGGGGATCGCTCTGTCTGATTGGCGGTCTGCCCGCTTCATTGGCTGCTGTTCTTCGATCTCTTTCCGCTTGCTGATAACTGATTGTCCTCATCGCTGGTGGAGTGTATCTGCCAGTTGCTCCTGGCTGGGCCATTCCCGTCCTCCAATCTGGTTCCATTTGCACCGACCTGTTTAGGGGTCGCAAGGAGGGCTCCGGGATACTAGACGACCACGGAGTGTGCTGTGCCTTCGTGCTAAAGGGAACAACTTTCGCCTAAGTGCTGAGCAACAGCAGCCTGGGGGAGTGGAGTAGATCGTGGTATTGGCTCTTCCGTGGATAGCGGTAACTTGATCAAGCCCAGTGTTGTACATGGGGGTTAGATTACGATTCAAACCACCAACTGCTCGAACCTGTTAGCTACTTCCTCCCTGCTGAACCCGGTTCCTGTCTTCCCGCTCAGTATTTCAATCCTCTCGTCCTTGTTACTTTGTTGGCGAGGACTTCCTCTTCTTTCTCTTTCGAGAGGATTTCTCTCTTGTTCTCTCTCGTTCTCTATCACCTGCTCTTTCTCTCTCTCTCTCTCTCTCTCTCTCTCTCTCTCTCTCTCTCTCTCTCTCTCTCTCTCTCTCTCTCTCTCTCTCTCTCTCTCTCCCTCTCCMCCTCTCTCACTCTCTTCCTCTCTTCCTCCCTTCCTCTCTCTCCCACTCCACTTCTCTCTCTTTTCCAGTGTGTCCTTTAACGTGACCAGTACAGTCGCTTCGTTCTGCACGTCTTATGATAATTACCTCTGTAACAATAGTGTGAATTGGCAGGTTGTATGACTTGTGAATAATCGAGGTCGGAGTGCATCTACGAGGCGCACGGACCTTGTATTCCGACCGTCCGTACCTGATTACTACTCCTTTATCGTGACCAGTACAAGTGCTTCGTTCTTCTCATACTATGATAATTACCACAGTAAAAAGCATCGTGAACTGGCAGATTGAGTGACTTTGTGAGTAACCGTGGTCAGAGTGTGTCTACGAGGTGCTGGTGTGAGATTAAATCCTTGTTCTCCAGTAGACAGACCCCGACTTTCCCCTACCGTGAGACATTGGATACTTCCACTCCGCTCGTGGCGAGTGATAGTTGCCTCGATGAGTAATGCGAGGATCGGCCCATTCATGCGAGAGTTCGGACTGACAATCGGATAGTGCATACTCCAAAACTTCCTTCGTTCGGAGCTGTGTAAACCGTCCGTTGCCAGATTAGGGTATCAGGATTGCTCCACGAGATCGCATGGTCCCATTGCCATGTCCACCCTTCCCATCCTCATACCTAACTTCTACTCTCCATACTTCAGCGCTAATGAAGAAGGGAGGTCGTTTGAAGCTGTTCTTCCATTGCTCGGCTTAGTTTAGTGCTGAGGTATCGGCTATGGAGAGTATCCTACCCTACTGAGGCTATGGACTGTTCTGGGAGTACAATGCATCCAGGCGAAGCCTACGTCCGCGAGGTGGGACGAGCATGACTCCCGGCCTGATCCTCGTCTCGGCGGCGAGGGTTTCAGGAGAACAGCGCTACGCGCGGTGAAAACGTGTAGCGGCGCAGTTACTGGAGCGCTACCGCTATTCGCCCGGTACCAGCGCTCCAAGGCGCGCAGTTCTCGAGTCACCCAGATCGGCTTTCTGCTCTATTCCCTGTATAATAATTTATTATATGTACCAATTTTTTCAGTTTTTGACTTTTAACTCAAGTTTGGTTAGGAATTTGGACATGACTGAGAGGCAAAAGTGGTTTGTATCGTCATTCTGCATAACATAATTTTTTTTGAAAATTTTCAGGATTTTTTTGGTTTTTTGTTTTTTACGGTCCGGACATTTCTGGACCTGTTCACTGGTCCGGACCATCAGGAACCATGCATGTCCAGAGGTGCGGACGGCCGGACCGGACCGGACATGCGTCTGGTCCCCAGACATGAGCTGTCAGGTCCGGGTCCGGTGTAGCCATGGTTCAAAGTACAGTCTCGAATGTCTAATAGGTTGCAGAGTTGGGGCTATGGTGATAGATTACTTTGACTTCGAGCTGAAACCAATAGAAGGGAAGTACAATGCCGTAGCTGGTGCATTGTCCAGAAGAGCACATTTCTTTGGAGTAAGTGCTACTTACTTAGATCCAGGAACAGAATTGCTGAAGAACATTAGAAATGTCTATGGGCCAGATCCAATCTATAGAAAAGTTACAGCTGAGGTAAAAAAAGAGACCACATGAATGGCCGGAGTATAGGATCTCAGACGGATTGCTGTTTCTCACAGCTACCATCTTCACCCGAAAATAACGCCCGGGCGTTATACTCAACTTACCCTAAAAAGATCAGATACTCACTTTTTTTCCTAACGGAGCGCCCCTCCCGAATAGAACACCCAGGTGTTGTATTTGAATGTTCCATGGGCAGAGTGCCTTATAGAGGTAGTTTACATGGGTTTTAAAGGGCGGGAAGGGGGGTATACATGAGTTTTAAAGGGGGTTGGAAAGGTTTTTTTGCTTCCAAGGGGTATGTTTCGGTTTGATTTATTTTTTTTTTCCCAAGTTTACGAGGAATTCTGAAGTGACCCTCAGACAAAAGTTGGTCGCATTGCAATTCTGAACAACATATTTTTTTTACAGAATTTTTTGATTTTGTTTTTCGTGAATTTTGGGGCCGCACTGAAGTTGCCACCAATTTACCGAACATAACGCCCGGGCGTTATAAACGAATATAATGCCTGGCGCGTATACAACGCCTGGGCATAATTTTCGGGTGAGGATGGTAGTGGGGAAAACCGCATGTGTATTCCTTTTAGTGAAGAAATCGAAAGTACCATCCTAGGAAGGGGAGACGAAGTCAACGACTCAACGCGATGCGGCGCACGTGCACGGTGCAGTGCATGTCGATGTGCCGCATGTATTCTTAAGAGTCAGATGGCAGTACCTAGACCCGGAGAGGATACTTGGTTCCGCAAAGAGCAAATATGCGAGACTGTACCTGGCATTTTCTCACGTTATGAGTAAGTACAAGGGGGATCCATGAATTCGACAGGTAGACAGCCATGCGCATGCTATAAAAGGGCCTTTACCCGATTCAGACCCTGTTTGGCAAATGCAGCATAGAGGGGTCACTCGCCAGGGCCCAACTCGTGAAAGCAGATCATAGGACATGTCCTCTGGGTCAAGAGTCACATCCTAGCTAAACGAAAGCCAATGTCAAAGGTCACAGTTGTGCCCCCGAACGAACAGTTGCAATATCTAGATTTGGGGGTCACGTCTGTTCATCCAGGGGGTGCGCAGGTCATGTCTGTTCAGGCAAGAGATGTGTTTGTAAGTGCAGTATATGTGTCTGTTCGTGCAGAATGAGTGTCTGTTCGTGCAGAATGTATGTCTGTACGTATAGTAGGTCTGTCCTTTCAAAAGGAAGTCAAAGGGTTGAGTCCCAGTCAGGATTCCAGTCCAAAGGGGAGTCCAGATTCAGGTTGGAAGTGTGAAATTGAGGCCTGAAGGCCGCAGCAGCAGTGGACCCTGAGGAAAAGGAACTGTGGCACACAGCACAGAGGCTGGGACTGGAAAAGGGACCAACAAAGGCTGAATTCAGAACTCGCCAAGGGAGACCAGCACTATAAGAAACGAGGCAGCCTCCCCACAAGGCAGATCCCCATGAGCATTGATGCGTGGAAGTGCTGAGGCACTTGTGCGCTAAGGTGCAGGAAGGAAGCGTTGGCAGAAGAAGAAGCTGCGCTAGAGGAAGGGAAGCTGCGCGGCTGCATCAAGCCATAGCTGCGCCAGGCAGAGCTAGTGTTAGTAGTAGTATTAGCAGGGTTAGTGTTGGTACATCAGCGAGAGGCATTCTGAGTAGATCCTTGTAGACAGGGAGTGTGCAAGTAAGAAGAGACAAGGAGAACCGGGGCAGAGATCTTGAGAGAAGAGAACAAGGAGAGTGAAGACAGGTGGAGACATTGGTGATGGTGGAAACTTACGTGTTGGCGCCATTCTTGAGATCTGGAACAAGCGCTGGCTAAGCCAGGCTCTGTATGTATGTTGGAACGAAGGAGAGACTTGTATACTTTGGGCGCTGGACTCTTGAAATTGAGAAACTCTTGTATAACGTGATTTTTGATAATATAAGCTGCGCTACTCGGTTCTTCTCTCATCTCAACTTTGAGCTTTGTGTGAAGCTATCCTATCTGTGTTTGGTGACATGTGTGCATGTGAATGAGACACTCCAGCAAGTGTGAATCGTCGGGCCCCTTGCAAATTTTGGTATCGGAGCAAGACTCTTTGCGCTCGCTGATGCGCTGGCTTGAGGGAGGCTGGCGAGAGAGAGAAATGCTGGCTTGAAGATGCTGGCTATGGTAAAGGTGTAAGGAGAGAATAAGTGGATTGGGACATGAGAGAGGAGTTGGCCGAAGGGGAAGAGGCGAAGGAGAGAAACTTACCTCGCGTGGAGCGTTGGAGTGCGGAGCGACGAGGAGTCTTCATCGACGGTTGCTGCAAAAGAGAGAAGCACCTTTTATTCCCTTACCTGGCTGGATATGTGTGTTGTACCACTACTCCTCATCCTCTCTGGGGTCACTGCTGCTGCTGTCGGATCGAGTCACCTGGTCTGTAGTCTGGTTGATTGGGAACAAAGGGTCTGGTCACGTCAGAGTCAAGAGTAGTCAGAGTTTTGTCTGGTCCTCTCCTCTGTCCCTCTGATCTGATATCTGTGTTGTAGTAACGATAGGGGTACACTGGGGTTGGTAGTCTGCCACGTCAGTTTGCAAGATATGTACAAGGCATAATCAAACTAGGCAGAGATAATTAGTAATCAAAGTGTTGACTAGACAACTGACATAGTACACACTTCAGCTGATACCTGCACACAGGGAACAAGGTTAGGAAAAAGATAAAAGTGAGTGAAAAAAAAAAAAGTCCTATTGCATATTCAAAGAAAGAAAATCTGAAATTTGTTATTACAGCAGTGACATCCAGAGTTTGCAAAAAAAAAAACAGAGCGAAATCGTTTTCTCCCATCCACTTAGATTAGCTTAAGGATCAGTTGGGAGTCTTACCTGGTGGGACCAGCGGACGTATCCCTGTGCTAAAGTCCCATCATGGACGACTACTCGATGCAGGGCTTGATTGCCCTTTCTGTTCTACTGGGTCCTCTGTTCCGTATTTTCTTCCCATTGGGTTTTGGAAGAGTATGCGCATCCAAAATGATGATGCGTTCAGGGACAATTAAGCCAGGGCCCACGCCTGCTGAAGAGGCAGAAATCGATCGTCGGCAGGCAGAGAAAAAGAAAGAGAAAGAAGACAAAAAAAGACAGAACGAAGAGGGGATAAAGAAGAAAGCCCAAATGGAAGAAGAAAAATTCAAAAGGGAAATGAAAAAAAAGTTAGAGCAGCAGTTGAAAGAGGAGTTACAGACTATTGAAGAAGAAGAAGAGGGTGATGAAGGAGCCGAAAGGCTGATCAGACGGCGGGCTGGAAGAGGAGAAAGTAGTCAGATGGGTGAAGGACTTAATGTTAAGCCGGCGGAGTGGTATGATCAGTATGCATACTCCAGCGACCGGATACAGGAAACCGACGAAGAACGAGATACGTTCATTGCAAAGTTGACATCCATTGATGACCAGAAAGAAAAGGACCTTATGCTCGAAGAAAAACGTGCAGAATTGCATAGCAAAATGTTAGCAGCAAAAAGGCAAGAATTAGAAGAAAGGAAAAGACTACAAATAGAAGGAGCAAGGTTGCAGAAAGAGTTGCAAGAGCAGAAAAACAAACAGATTGCAACCGAAGAAAAGCTTGCCTTGTTGACAGAAACGGTCCTTCATACAAAGCAAGAGGTCGCGGCTATAAATAGAACTTTGCAGAAAGTCGAGACCAACCAATATAAGTTTGAAGGAATCTGGAATACCTTCTTGGAAAAGTCCGCCGAAGACGTCGATCAGCATGTAAAATCATACATTGAAAAGTTAGACAACCACATCACCCAGACCTTTACTCCAGCTGTGATTGAGAGGATAGTCAAAGGCAGCGGCGGAGGCGGAGGAGATGGAGATGGAGACGGAGATGGGGTGATTACAAGAAAGGAAAGGGTGTCCAGCGAGAAGAAGGAACAGGGCAGATTAATAAGATCAAAGTAAAAATTCCATGGACATACACAGGAAAGAAAGATGAAAGTGTATTGCATTGGATTGCAACAGTCGAATCCTATGTCTACGGACAACGAATTCCGTATTGGGACCGAATGTTAAGGGCAAGTTCTTGTATGGGAGAAGATGCCATGAGCTTTGCAATCTCCCTGCGAAAGGAAGCGGGTTGCAGTTCCATGGTAGAGTATTCCCAACATCGAAGATTTTCTCAAAGTCGTCAAAGAACGGTTTGAGGACAAGAACTTAGCCAGGAGAACTGAGATATTGATACTGAATCTCCCAGATAGGAAATGGAAAAGTACTTCAGCACTTAAGGCAACTATGGATGAACTGCTGCAATGTAATGAGCATGGACTGACCCCGGCTCATTGTGAAACCAGCAATGCCTATAAGGCTACAGGAGTTTGGCAGAGGTGGTTTGCCATAAGCTCAAAGCTTAGATACTTATCAGGTTGAAACGAAGATGACAACATCAGAAGTAGTTGCAAGGGGCCTGACGATTCACACTTGCTGGAGTGTCTCATTCGCATGCACACATGTCACCAAACACAGATAGGATAGCTTCACACAAAGCTCAAAGCTGAGATGAGAGAAGAACCGAGTCGCGCAACTTATATTATCAAAAATCACATTATACAAGAGTTTCTCAAGTTCAAGAGTCCAGCGCCCAAAGTATACAAGTCTCTCCTTCGTTCCAACATACATACAGAGCCTGGCTTAGCCAGCGCTTGTTCCAGATCTCAAGAATGACGCCAACACGTAAGTTTCCACCATCACCAATGTCTCCACCTGTCTCCACTCTCCCTTGTTCTCTTCTCTCAAGATCTCTGCCCCGGTTCTCCTTGTCTCTTCTTACTTGCACACTCCCTGTCTACAAGGATCTACTCAGAATGCCTCTCGTTGATGTACCAACACTAACCCTGCTAATACTACTACTAACACTAGCTCTGCCTGGCGCAGCTATGGCTTGAGCTTCCCTTCCTCTAGCGCAACTTCTTCTTCTGCCAACGCTTTCTTCCTACACCTTAGCGCACAAGTGCCTCGACACTTCCACGCATCAATGCTCATGGGGATCTGCCTTGTGGGGAGGCTGCCTCGTTTCTTATAGTGCTGGTCTCCCCTGGCGAGGTCTGAATTCAGTCTTTGTTGGTCCCTTTTCCAGTCCCCAGTTCCTTTTCCTCAGGGTCCACTGCTGCTGCGGCCTTCAGGCCTCAATTTCGCACTTCCAACCTGAATTTGGACCCTCCCTTGGACTGGAATCCTGACTGGGACTCAACCCTTTGACTTCCTTTTGAAAGGACACACCTACTATACGTACAGACATACATTCTGCACGAACAGACACTCATTTTGCACGAACAGACACATATACTGCACGTACAGACACATCTCTTGCCTGAACAGACATGACCTGCGCACCCCCTGGATGAACATACGTGACCCCCAAATCTAGATATTGCAACTGTTCGTTCGGGGGCACAACTGTGGCCTTTGACATTGGCTTTTGTTTAGCTAGGATGTGACTCTTGACCCAGAGAACATGTCCTATGATCTGCTTTCACGAGTTGGGCCCTGGCGAGTGACCCCTCTATGCTGCATTTGCCGAACAAGGTCTGAATCGGGTAAAGGCCTTTTTACTCTCGTCGGCCTAGTTTCGAAGTCCTCTGAGAAAAAACCTTCATCTATTTATAATACTTATTCCTCTTTTAGCTTTTTCATATGCAGACACAATATGAGGTGCGGAATCCATTAGGTCTTCTCGTGTGAACCGACGATCTTCACTTGGGTCCTGATAAGCGAATCTCACCTTATACTGGCGCTGTGGTCTGCCTCTACGTCCAGTCTGAAAGGTACTTTCAGCAACAATTTTATTCACATCGTATTTCCCATCCATACTAGGAGGTATCACCGATCTGCGATTGGGAAACAACTCATTTGTTAAACAAGGTAAGAGTTTCGAAGCGTGGAATACTGGATACGTATGTAGATGCAGAGGAATCTCTATAACATATGAAGGACCATCCACATCGCCAATCACATCTAGAACCTGCCAAGGTCCTTTGTAGGCTGGTAGCAACTTCTGGGAGATGTTCTCTTCGGGAACAAACTCCTTAGACTTAACCCACACCAGATCACCTACAGCAAACTGAGAAGGTCTTCTGTGTTTATTTGCCTGTTCTATCATTTGGTGTTGTGCCTTCATTATATTTTCTTTTACCTTTTCAATATCTTTCTGATACTAGATAGCAAATTCACTAGTTCCTAGTGGAAGCTTATGCACTTGATCCGGGTTTAGCCGATCAATAGGCCTACGTGGACGCCATCCCAGATGCAACTCCATCGAAGTCTTGCATGTAGATAAATGAACAGAGTTATTGTAGGCGCTAGCAACTTTGGGTAAATGTTTGTCCCAGTCAATCTGGTCGGGACGAATATACATGCGCAGCGTTTGCTGCAAAATCTTGTTCATTTGCTCAGTTTGCCCGTTCGTTTCAGGATGTCTGCCTGAAGACATAGTCAACTTAGAACCATAGACGTTCATTAGCTGTTGCCATTGTTCACTTGTGAACCTTGTGTCTCTGTCACTCACGATTGTCAAGGGATGCCCATAGTCTTTTACCCAATGGTTAAAGAACTCCCAGATTACTAGTTTCGTTCTTGCTTCCGCTGGTAAAGCTACGAAGGCAGCATACTTGTTAAATTTGTCGACGATTACCATTACCTGCGTCTTTCCATTCCTGCTTTTTACTTTGGTGTTCATAGAGTCAATGGACACAGAGTCTCCTGGACCTGTTGGAATAGGCAAAGGCTTCAGTAAACCAAGGGGAGGCTGTGTGGTGCTCTTATTTCTTTGACACACTTGACAGCCCTGCACATACGCAATGCAGTCTGGTTTCATACGAGGCCAGGTGTAGGAACGCAAAAGGTTTGTGTATGTCTTCCTCCACCCAAAATGACCCTCGGTATCGTGACATTCCCCTAAGATCAAACTCTTGATCTCTTCCACATTCGGAATAAAGCCTGTCATGCACATCAGTCCTTTCAAGCAACAGTCCTTGCGTGATATGATAGTTAGGAAACTCGGCTGGCGCTTCTTGTACACGTTTAAGCATAGCGCCAGAGACAGGATCAGTGGAATACGCATTTCTAATTTTCTCCTGTAGATCGGTGCCCACATCTAAATAGGTTACAATGGCACCAAAAAAATCTGATCTTCGACTCAACGCGTCGGCAACAATGTTATACTTACCCTTAACTGGCTTTAGCTCAAAGTCATATTGATCAATCTCAGCGGCCCACCTCGTTAATTTAGGTGTTATCCGGGCCTATGTCTTAAGCCAGCGAAGTGTTTCATGATCCGAATATACCTTGAAGTGGTGTCCTAAGAGATAGTGTCGCCAGTAATCCAAAGCTTCCCGGAGAGCATACAACTCTCTCTCATACGTAGAAGCGGCGACCTTCTCGTAAGGCAGTCGTCGGGACATAAATTCTACAGGCCTGTATCCATTTCCATCATCTTGTTGGAGTACAACGCCTATCCCGTACTGACTGGCGTCAGTTGTGACTACGAAGGGCAACGAAGGGTCAACAACTTTCAAAACCGGATAATTAATTAGACATTTCTTCAAACGTTTAAACGAGGTTGTACAGTCTGAATCCCACTTCCAGATGGTTTCCTTTTTTAGCAATCTGCGAAGGAGCGCAGCAATTATCGTGAAGTGTCTCACGAACTTCCGATAATAATTGGCTAGCCCAAGGAACGACCGCAACTCGGTCAAAGTGCGGGGGTTAGGCCAATCACGTATCGCTGCAATTTTTGTGTCTTCCGGTTTGATCCCATCACCATCAAGCACATGCCCCAAATACAAAACCTGACGTTTAGCCCAATCACACTTCTTCGGGTTCAACTTCAATTTTGCCTCACGCAACTTATTTAGCACCAGTCGAAGGTGCTCACAATGTTCACTCAAATTCTTACTAAAAATCAAAATATCGTCAAGATACACAACAACAAATTTATCAAGCCATTCGCGGAAAAGTTCATTCATCGTTCTTTGGAAGGTTGCAGGAGCATTAGTAAGACCAAAGGGCAACACCACGAACTCATAGTGCCCGTACCTTGTTCGAAAGGCAGTTTTGTGTTGGTCTTCTGGCTCTACCTCAATCTGATGGTAGCCAGACTTCAAATCAATCTTAGTGAAGTATGTGCAACCCTGAACTCTATCCAAAAGATCATCAATCCTTGGTAATGGCTCAACATTTTTGACTGTTATATCGTTAAGTCTTCTATAATCAATGCACATGCGTACCCCGCCATCTTTCTTTGGTACAAATAGCACAGGTGCAGCATAGGGCGAGGAGCTAGGTCTTATCCACCCCTTTTCCAACAATTCATCAAGATGGGTTCGCAGTTCATCTAACTCTTTGGGTGACATTCGATAGATAGGCCCCTTAGGAATCTGACTCCCTGGAATAATCTCAATGCGATGTTTGATAGGTCTTTCAACTACACCACTCGGGGCTTCTGCCACTTTTGCGAACTCTTTCAGAAGTTTCTCAATTTCTGGGGACTTAGGCTCTTCCTTATTTTCACCCTCTCTTACTGGGCGCACATATGCCACAAAAACTTGGTCATACAAATTGTGCTTCTTAACATGGCGAGCGAACGCTGGGGCACTCATACAACAATGAGCTACGCTGCTTTCTTTACCTGATTCATGGAATAGGCGGATTCTCTTATCTCCACCCTGCGGACTAGGGAGCCAACACTCATGATCCCTCATCTTTATATCCGCATTTGCAGCTTCACCCCAATCCATACCTAAAAGAATGTCAAAAGGAAGATTATCTTCCACCAAGAGAGTCAGGAAGTGGAGAACACGTTCCACCTTCCCCCCTGCTTCGAGCCGAAAGTATACCTTAACCCCTTCAACATATCTATCCATAACAGTTACTGTACTATTAGCTAACTTACTTACTACGGGCTTATCCAATTGTTTAACTTTAAGCCTGAGATGCAACTTCTTTAACCCTTTCTTACTAATATAACTGCGTGTAGACCCGCTATCTATCATTCCTCCTACTCAACTCATCACCCATGCCAGCGAGGGATCCATCTAGAGAGATGCATACGCTTGCCACCTCTGGACAGTGCACTAGATGGGGACTGTCTACCTCTTAAGTTTCTGCCAGTGGGACCTTCGAATGGGAGGATTTCTTTTTTTCAACATCAGAAGTCCCTGTAGAGGCAACTGAGACCTCTACTGACTGTTCCCTTTTGCCACCTTATAGTCAGGGCAATAAGGGACAATGTGGTCGGGGTCCCCACATTTAAGGCACTGGTCGGCAGCTTTCCTTTCCTGCCAAACTTTCTTTGTAATTCCCAGCTTTTTCCAAGGTTACCCTTCGGGTAGACCTGGATGAGGTGGGTATGGCTTATCCCACTTGTTGTACCAGGTGCCACTTCCTCTTCCCCAGGCAGAATTGGAACCACGGCCACCTTGCGAGGGACCATTTCCCCTTTCTCCCACGTAGTAGCTACCTTCGCCAGAGGCACCACCCCTCTGGGTGCCAGGTCCTCTTCCACCATGTCCGCGGCCACCTCTTCCTCGGCCACGTCCTCTTCCTTGTCGCCCTCCCCCGCGGGCAACGGCCGCGTAGCTCCCCTCCTGAGCTACCAAACCGTTGGGTCCAGCTAGAAGTAGTTCTTCTCGGGGAAGCTCAACGTTATGCCGGTGGGAGTGAAAGGATTCGCGCGCCCCAGTAGTACGGTGCCGCGTACCACGTCCCATTTTCTTTTCTACCATAGGGCCGCACATAGAAGTTCCGGTAGGTACCATACAGGCCAAAATAAAGATTCTGTAGGATAAGGCCGTAGAGAGAGTAGAAGTTTCTAGCAGTCAGTAGGCAGAGTTTCACCGCATGTCGAGTCCTGGTCAAATCGCAGCTCAGTTGCAGGAAAGGCCTAGGGACAGTCAAAATCTTTGTCGGCAGCTTCAAGGCCAGACAGGGACCGGCAGTGACAGCCAATGGGGAGGTATCTGCATGCACAAAAGGGAGGCTGCAGCCAGGAACCTCCTCTTCCTCAATTGTAGCTTATGCGAAAGCACTGTGCTATTATTGTCTGCCAAAATCCTGGAAGTGTGGACAGTGCCAGATGAGGGAGATGGTCAATGGAGCTGGGCACCATAGCTGTAGACTAGCGCAGTGGGAGAGGGAGAGCAGTGATGACATTCGGAGAGAGATTGCGAGACCTGTGCACAGTTTAGATAGCAGAGAGAGAGAGAGAGAGAGAGAGAGAGAGAGAGAGAGAGAGAGAGAGAGAGAGAGAAACCTGCTTGTTGTTGTTGGCAGCGGCCATAACGGCAGAGCTCAAGTTCCAAGTGCACTCATATCGTGTGGATCTTGCTAGCTTGGTGTGGATTTTGACAACGATGCATGCATAAAGTTTGAAGCAATGACGGTGAGAAAAACAAGATCTTTTTCAGTAAGGGCAGGACCTTTACATATAGGCAGTCACATCATAGTACAGCTGCTACACTGTTGTTGCATTGATGAGTGAATGTGAGAAGCTGGAATTTCTTTATCAGGAGACTTCAGTGTCAGGGTGCTCTTATTTGGTATGCTCTGTGCTTTGTAACTCTGCTTTAGGATCTGCTCATATATGCTCGTTCTGCTTTGAGTCTCTTGCTTCTCTGAGCTGACTACTGAAACTGCAGGCGACAGTTTTCTCATAATAATCTGTCATGGAACGCCGGGCCCGATTCCCAGCACGTGCCGCTCCCCACCAATAGATGGAGCAGCTGGCAACGGCCCTACTACCAAGGAGTGGCTGCTCATATCACCACTCTTAGTATGCCCAGCTGGCTTTTGGTTAAAAAAAAAAGTCTCTTGCTTCTCAGAAACGTTGAGGAAACTTGTGTGCCCAACTTCCCATTGATTGGTTCCTTGCAAAGGAATGTCGTTTCTCATTCCTTGCAAAGGAATGTCGTTTCTCATATGGCATTCCTTCTAGGTGCGTAGTAGCATGGGTTCCAAAAATGTATGAAAAACAGGGAAATTCCGAAATTTCAAATTTGGGACAAAAACTTGAAAAAAGTCGCATTTTTTTTTATAGTGAAATGGCAGCTCATTGTAATCCACAGCTCCCAGATGTCCCCGTCCATCCTTGATAAGTTCCGAAGGGCTTAAAAAAGTGTGTGGTGGAAATCCTTTGATACTGAGATCGCCTTGTCATACACCAATTCATCAACAGGTCGCGAGTTCAAATCAGGTTATTCCTTCTCAGGAAAGAGCAGCTGGTTGTCAATGCCCATCCTTTGGGGATGGGTAATCAATGCTCCGCTGTCCGTGATCACGTCAAATGTAGTGCACTTAATATACTGTCTCATTGGATCCTGAAGCCAGTGTGCAGCATGAACTGTTCCCAACGACTAGAACCATCTACAGGGGTGGCTCTCTGTCAGGAGGAGTCTTGGGCCTCCCCCTCGATGAACAGCCACCAATTGATGTTGCTTTAATAAATAGAAGGTAAGAGAAGAGTCTGAGTCACCGCTATGAACGGGAAAAATCTGGGCCTACGGGACTCGATACTTTGGGGAAACAGGAGGCCATTCTATGTAGTGGAGGTCTTAAAAAATGGAACGTCTTTTCTCGACCATGCCCTGGCGGTTACGCTAGAAAATCTGAGACCTGTTGCAAAAGTTAACTCATGGAGTAGACCTGATTTCCAGCAGGTGCAGCTCCCCACCAATAGACAGGAACCATCTGCTGGGAGGGTATCACAGAGGGATGCTCATATCACCCCCCTGTGGCACCCCGCTAGGATGTTTAAGAAAGGAGGAGGGGGGGGGACAAATCCCAATTCTACAACCCATCCACTGTTTGACAACAACTCTACAGGCTGACTGCATGGACATAATGTGGCCCGCAGGGCTGGCGGCTTAAGTCATGTGGAATGCATGGACATGATGCGGCCCGCAGGACTGACCGCATGGTTCAACAGAGTGAGAAAAAAGGGGCTCTCCGCAGGACTGACGGCTTAAGTCATGTGGAATGCAGCAATGTTAGCGGCCGACCACTTTATAAGAAGCAAGGTCGCATTTTTGTGGAGTAGTACACACAAATACGACATTCTCATTATGGCGCATAATGGTGTGGATCATCCCCTCGTCAAAAGTTAAAGATGGTTTGATTCTTTGCTGCTGATTGTTGATGTGAGTTAAAGACATTTCCATCACCTTCCCCTGAGTACAAGTGAAAGAGATTTGGGGTCCTTTCAGATATCCACTAAACTTGGCGATACAGAGAAGAACAGTGGCACCGCTGGGCAAGCATGATTGACACAAACTGAGGTGGGGGGAACAAACATGTGGGGCCTTGCATAGTGGCTGAACCGCATGATACATGATTGCGCCTGAGTAAACAGTTAAGGTAATCTAAATGTCAGCCCCATCTGTAGAACAAAAGAAAGACTAAGCAGCTGTCAGTTTTTGAACTTTTTTGCTCATCATTGCAGACTACTGTTTTTCACAGACTCAAGAGCTCAAGATGGCCTTTAGCAGTCTCAATATGGTGCCACACTCTGAGCCCTTCACATGATCTTATTGAATGCTGAAAGAGTCAGAAAGACCCATCATCAACAGAGCCGTGCTGTCGTGAGGCTGCCGGGCTTACAAGGGTGTGCGTTTCTTTCTTGCAATCCAAGGATTCTCCAATTCATGGCAGCCAATGGTTGTTATTCTGTCTTGTGGTGCCCAGCTTGCTGATGACTGCCTTTTCTTTTTCTATTTTTTATTTTTTTTTTAAAAGGAAAAGGGCGGCAGTCTTGAGATATATCGACAGGTGACTGGCCCCAGGTAATTCGAGATCATTATGGAAGTTGTTGTAGAGTATATGTCATGATTGTTGGTTATAGAACTTCTATTATGACAGGTATGGTTGATAGTTTAAGCCTCTTGAAATTGAGGGCGTCAACCCCGATAGGCATCGTAATTGAGCCATGAATGGCGGCTATGATGATCCTGATTCCTGACTAAGAATTCAAATCAACCTGAGAATGAGAATGCTTTTATTGTGTATGTCCCAACCGGCCACAGGAGGACCTGAGCAGCCACTTCGACCCGGTCTGACGCTCCGACATCGCCAAGGGTTACAGGGCGGCAGAACTCACCCTACCGAGCGAGCTACCACCATTGACGGGATCTGGTCATCCTCCTCAGGCCACCAAGAAGTGACGGCAACAGGATTAAGATTTAGAACCCAGCACCTACGCGGTGCCGCCCGGGCATGAAACCTACCGAGCCAGCCAACGGGACGTGCTGCTTCCATTCGTTCTCAATCCTTTGCTCCCACTCGTGCTGTGATCCCTCCCGCTTCGGTGTTTCATCCTTGCTGAATGAGGGGATTGTTTCATGCAAAGAAGTTTGGATTCGAGTTTTGGAAACTTCTGATATCTGTTTTCCTTTGTGTTCACTGCCAAATTCTAAGGCTCGGAAGCATCAGCGAGATGAAGAAAAAGGACAAGTACGTTGACCACCATCACAATGGGATTCGCCAAGCGGGGAACAAAAGCCTATTGTCCTATGGCCCTAGACTGGGCATTCCAGGGTGGACGGGATTTGTTCCCATTGAGGAAGGCATCCTCATTCCTATCAAAGACTGCACAAGGCATGTGGAAAAGACGGGCAATGAAATTGCAACATCCAACCTTCTCAAGGAGAAAGTTGCAGGCGAGCCTACAACCTATGGTCGTATGGGGAAACACCCCTCGTTGGCGTATAAAATCATCAAGGAGCAGGGCGGTGGGTGGTGGTCCAGAGATGCCAGCAGGACAAAGAAAACCAAAACTGGACCTCTCGCTGACAAAAGCATCTACAAGGCTGACATAGTGAAGCACAGCGATTTTGTTAAAGTTGCCCCGCCAGACGATGAAGGCAAGGAGAACAAGAAGCCCCATCTTGGGTGCTCATCAAGAAGCAGTAGCCCTCGACCAAAATACGAAGAGGTCGCTGCCTGCATCAATGGAATGGTGCAGAGTTATCGGTTTGATTCAGCTTATACACTGATGGCAATTGACAATCCTAAGGTTGGTGGCAAGGTGGCTGCAGGCCTTTTCAAGACCAGGAGGCTAGTAGCGCCAACGAAGGAGGTAAACCTCATCCTTCCAGATTCTGAGGCAAGGCCCTACGAGTGGAGGAAGAGCGCACCATCTCAAAACCCCTGGGACAAGGAGTGCATTTTCTTCCAACCGGATGGCCTTCGAAACGCCCCATCGATGTACACAACTTGTCATGGAGTCAGAGGTTCCAATCCTCTGGCTCAGAGTGCTGTGATGTCAGGGAGTGTTTCAGATCAATCCAGCTGCCGAACATGGGACCTGGCCATGACCAAGTCTGGTCAGCAGCTGCCCGGATACGCTGGGTACATACCTTCTTATTCTCAACGAGCAGATGCCCGACCACGTCGGAATGCCAAGGAGGATATGCTGCAATTCGAGCTTGATCAATATAATCACGGTCATATTCCATTCTACCAAGGTTACCTACCGAAAGCTGTGAGCAATATCAAGCCATCAAAAGGACCAACAGATAGGACAGTCTATGGGAGTACTAATGCAAGTGTGCAGGCAGAACTAGCAAAGGGACCCCCACTGCGTACTTCTCAAAATGCCAGGACAGATGAAGTGACCAAATTCTTCAGCAATGGCAAGTCGGAGTTTGTGTCATTTAATGGAAGGACCTTTGCTGAGAGATACTTCCACATCCTCCGGCCCAAAGAGGGTCTCCCCAAAATTCTTTATCCTTCAAAATACAACGACCATGGATCCCGGTTTGCTAATCAAGGATTGCCGCCCTCTGTGGACCTGCATATATATCGTAATGGCACTCGTGTTGCCAGAAGATAAGCCAGAAGAAGAACCAAAGAGCAGTACTTCTGGTTTTGGGCCTTGTCAACAGGTTGCTGTGGGAGAGAGTGGGGGAAGTATGTTATCCCTTGATAAATACGGCAGGATCATTCACAATTAGATGATCACTATTTGTCATTGTCAGTGCCACAAAACGCAATGTGTCATATGTTCAGAGGGCTTAAGGATATCCGTTGACTAGGGAGTTGTGTACCAGAAGACTTCGTTCTCCTGCTCTCATAAAAAACGAGCTGCACAACCTGCACCCGGTAACTGCTTTCCAATTCTGGGCAAGGCTATGATTGTGAACTCCTATGTTGGCGTGAATGACCAGCAGCAACAGCAGACAGTGTGGTTCTGTTGCCAACTTGCCGGATACCATGCAGAGGGATAGACGAGTCCGACATCCAAAGCAACAAAATATGAATTACTGAAAGCAGGAAAACTCATCGCATTCGACACAGAAAGAGATAGATAGATAGAGAGAGAGAGAGAGAGAGAGAGAGAGAGAGAGAGAGAGAGAGAGAGAGACAGAGACAGAGACAGAGAGAGAGAGAGA
>BFEA01000012.1:6468377-6494004 GCA_003427395.1 Chara braunii
ACACACACACACACACACACACACACACACACACACACACACACACACACACACACACACACACAAACAAACCTTCTCATGTCTATTGATGGGGAGCGCCGCCTGCTGGAAACTGGGTCCAGTGTCCCATGAACATCGTGAATAAAGCACCAACCGGGACCCCACACACACACTCTCTTCGAGTTGTGTATAACGAACATGATAAAACATACATACAACATAATCACTACCTTACCCTTCCCGAACCACATAAACAAACGAACTACGGGCTGCGCACCCGTGCCCTCACGGTAAGTCAATCGAATGCGGCCCTCGAGATTAACGAGGACCGCATGAGTATGGGTACTATATAGTACGCCATTATTGCGACCACTTGCAATGCATGCTTACGAAAGTGGTCGCAATAATGACGTACTATATAGTACCCATACTCATGCGGTCCTCGTTAATCTCGAGGGCCGCATTCGGCACTCAAGTGTCAGCTGACATATGCCTTGAGGGGTTAATCTCTCGATGCTAGACAATTGTCAAGTGCGGTTGAGAACCACACCCTCTTCTCCACCCTGTGGAGAGTGGGTGGTACACAGGTTCATACATATGGTGGCAATCGTCTCTTATTGCCTTGGAGTTCAGCTCCATCATCTAGGGTCTGGAGATAACTCAAGGGGTTCGACTTTGACAGTTGTCACGGACTACAACGTCCAACTATATAAAACCCTACGTAGCACCATGTTCGCGTTCGGAGGCGACCACGAACAAGCGCTCAAAAACGTGCGAGCGCGAACATAAAAAAAAAAAAAAAAAAAAAAAAGGTTGTCAAAAAAATCTGAAAACAATATATGCTATGTAAAATAACAATATAAACAATTTTTGCCTTGAAGTCATGTCCCAAATCATAGCCAATCATGAGTTACAAATCAAAAGTCAAAAAATATATATATTTTTTTAATCTTTTACGAAAAAAAAATATGTTCGCGCGAACGTGAAGGGTCGCGAACATGTTTGCCGTGCTACGCAAATAAAAACTATACAAAGCAAAGGATAAAAGAAGATCCCCCTTCTCTCTCAACTCATAATCCGTTTAACTCTTGCGCACGGTCATAATAGGCCGCGCGAACACTCAATGTGTACGTATGTACATATATATAAAGGGTTATAAATATGTGACGGTCACTTCTCACAGTCACAGTGGGGCTTCTTTCAGCCATATATATGTGTGGAATCGCAGACAATCGGATCCGAAGTTTGAACCACAAACATATATGCACTTACATCAAAGATTCAATCGAAGTTCACGCACCACACGAGGTCAACTTCAACCATTCTCTACACTCATACCCATTGCTTTAGCCATGCAAGCCCCAACCTTTGTCCAACCTTCCAAAATAAATACTCAGTACTGACAATACCTTTGTTAAATGGTTATTCAATAAAAGTCTGGGTGAAAACCTTAATAAAACAATAAAAAAACACCAGGGCTAAAGCCTTTAGGTTGGGTTACGAGAGTGAATTGGAGTTGAGCCGTAAACCGCCGAATCGGCAGCCGGCCTGTTATCAGTGTTAATGGAAGTCAAATCCTGAATCAAATGTCCAAAGAGGGTCTATATCATAAGACAGGTTAACGCCCAAGCTAAATCATCAGTGTATGGAGAATGAATCTCCATAGCACATGTCGGTGCGAATACCCTTACAAGGATATCCGCCCTGTTTTTTTGCAAGTGACAGAAAGTAAGTTTGGTTTAAAGTTTAAGTATATCGCGCGAGGCGCGACTATGCCTGTAGTTTAAATTGACTGAATGGTTGACTAGATTAGAGAGTGTGTGAGAGCGCAGACTTAAGGCGCGCGTGATCTCTCTTCTTATTGATGACTACGAAGCCGGCGTTGGTTGTCGGCCAATATTTTATTTCTGATTAAGCTAGGAGTAAAAATATTTTTATCTCGTGATTGGTGTGCTTGCCCGTGAGTTGTGTGTACATGCGGAAGATGATTCGATAACAATGTGACTCTGAAAACGTTTTGGTAAATTTACGCGATGCGCAGTATCCGCTTATATAGGTGTCAGTCATTACTAGACCCAGCCTTGGGCCTAGGACTAGCGGTTACGGCGTTAGACTTTCTTCATAGAGATTCAGGGATTGAGATCGAGCGGCGACGACACGAGAATATCAGAGTAGCGCGAAGGGATCGGGGGGGTGAGGGCCCGGCGGGGCTATCCCCTTTGGTTTTGCTGTCAGCGGAGTCGGAGCTAAAATTCTTCTAAATATTTTATTATTTATTGTCGTTGTTAGTTATTTTCATGTCTTGGCGCTCTCTGAGTCAAGACGTGGCGCCGGGTTTGAGGGTCGTTACGGCGGGCGAGGACCTTGAGCGGGGCGCCTCCTATGTCTGACTTACGGGGTCCTCGCGTGTTCAGGGTGTTGACGGAGTTTCCTTCATCCTGTTCATCTTGAAGGTACGGGCCGAGGAGTTCAATGTGCATACGAGGCGGCGGGTGATCAACCCCCGAGCCGGAAGAAACTTGAGTGGCAAGGATGTTTTTTTTTTACAAGTGTGTCGTCCGTGAACCGCTGACTGGCGCAAGAAGGGTTGAAGTGCACCTGTCATCAGGGCCAGAGGCAGACTGCGACCCAGGGCATAGTGATGAGTGTCTAGCTGGCCTGTGAAGTCTTCTCCACCTCGGCCTTCGTAGTTCTCAACTGGAATTTTACTACTACCACCAAGATTCGCATCGGGACTTGCTTCACTTAGGCCCACACTTAGACGTCGCAGTGAGCCCAGCGGCCTCCTACTCGCTACAACGACGGAACCTCCACGATGGTCGAGGATACGTCGCCTGCTGCAGCGATACCTTCAGAGGATGACTGATTTGGTCACCGAGCTGCTATACCCTCCTTGGCGGGCGTCGACTTTCGTGACCACCGTTGTGCTGCCGCGATCGCTGTATGGGGTAGCGAGCAACCGACGACCTAGCGGGAAGTGGAGGAGACGAGGACGAATGAATGGGAGGGGCGAGGTACGAGCGCAGAAAGGTGAGAGTCGAGTGGCAGCGAGGGGAACGAGACAAGAGAGAGGGGACAAACCTGGGCTGGATTCTGTGCGAGGTACATGCAGAGTGGGAAGAAAGCGGCGACGGGGAGGGGTATGACTACGGTAAAGATGGGAGGTGCATGCCCCGCTCGTTCCTCAATGAGAACGAGTTGAAGAAGAGGGTAAGTAGGAATCTTGGTGTCAGGCGAATGCAATTATGACATTAGTTTGGGTAGAAAATTAGTAGAATGAGAGTTGGTAGAGAAAATGGGTTGCGCGCAACTATGGCGGAAGAGAGAAGGAAGAGAGGAGAAAGTGCATAGCTCATCCGTTGGTGGCGACCCCGAGGTTTTGGCCCCGGGCGAATCGGTTGGTGAAGTTGGATTCAGAGTTAGGCTAGTAGATTTGGAGGTAGGAAGGAAAACGGATGCGCGGAGTGCCGACGATGATGGATATGGTGGAATTGAAAATTGTATGGCTCACCCGATTCCTAATGGAATCGGGCAAATCAAGATCCGTCCCAGGGGTTTTAAGGGCGAGCGAACCCGAATCTACAGTTAGAATGAAGCGATAGTTAGTAGGAAAAGAGCGGAAATAGAAGGATGGTGCGTGGAGCTATGGAGGAACGAAACGGGGAAGTAGCATGGTTAGCTCAGTTCTCGACAAAAACGATTAAGCGAGGGGTTAAGTTTGGGGTTTTGGGATAGGGCGAGTATGCTGGTGGAGGCGGAATTGGGATCGGAGTGGTGGATTCGACTGAGCAATGCGTGAGGGTTGCGCCCGGGAGGAGGGGCCTAAATGTGAGGGTGTATCTGGTCATGTTCTAGGGGCAGGATCATTCGTTTCTGTTTTTTTTCGTCGGATAGTGTGGCAGGGCCAGCATTGTTATTTGTGATCGACAACAGGATCCAGCGCCGATTGCTCATAGCTAGGCCACTCTGTCGTATCTATCCCGATCAGGATAGTAGTGAAGATCGTCGCATTTGTACCGTCGCCATTGCCTGTCCGGCCTAGTCTTGATCCGCTCTTGCTTGGCTCGTAGGTTCATCCCTACAGCCTTGGTTCGTTGCGGGCCGTTAGCACGTGGCTAGACTGGTAGAAGGCACATTTGGGCGCAAGAACAGCGAAATCGAGCAACTCTGAACCGATGGCGAGTTTTTTTTATCTTCAACTAGAGAATTTATCCGGTTTCGCACATCGTATCAAAGGTAGTGGTGCATGGTCGTTCTCAGTTGGGGGAGTGAGCTGGCTAGCAAGGGTTGACAGATTGAGAGCTCATCCCTGGCTCCGTGGGTGGTGTTGCCTGTTGTTGCTAGCTACGACGAACCGAGACAGTGGCTCTTTTATCCCGGTATGGCCGCCGTGTCCGACAGTAGAGAGTTTGGTTGCGGCAGTCCATCTGTTACAAGCTAGCGAAGGCGTTACAACTTGAGGAGGTAGTCGGGCTACGAAGGGAGAATACCATTGTCACTTTGAGGGTCGTCTGAGAAGAGGCAGGTTGACTACTGTTGACTAGGTAGGCTGCGTTTGTTGCATGTTGCTACGAGTCGCCAGTAATCTGACGAGGTGTGAGGGAAGTGTGGACTATTGTCAGGCGACAGTGCTATCTGAAATCGAGGAAGTGGGAATTGGTGGCGTGATCAGACTTGCAAAGGGGGTTATCGCTGCGACTTGAAGCCTTGACAGGGTGCCATTTGTCAAACAGTTTGACTTCGGTTTGACTAACGGTTGCACGTGTTGGCCATCATTGCGGGGCCTTCAGGTGATTGAAGATTGCAAGACCCTCTCCTGAGAGTTGAGTCGGTCCCTCTCCTGTATCTCGAGAGTCTGAAACCCCTACTTCTGACGTTCTTAATCTAAGTTTAGTCCTAGTTATGAGAGGAAGGCGGCAGGTGGGATTGCAACCCGTACGACCGCAGCAAAGACTTTGTGGGAAGTCAGCCCACCGATTGCGGGAGCTCTGTCGGAACTCAAGAGGAGTTCTAGAGGCAGGGAACTGAAAGGTAATCTTTGCGTTTCTTCCATACACCCAGTTATAACCCCTAATTGTACGTTTTGCTATGGTTGACTGAGTATATTGCCCGCATCCCTACCTTGACTTTCAGGATAAACCAGACTTAAATAAAGGAATGCATGCGCAATGTCAGTTTCAGTTTTGTTGTCTGACTTAAAGCAGATTATGAACAGAGATTGCATCTGGGTGAAAGTGGGAAGGAAGGTTGTATTGCTTGTGTTTGACTGGGTCAACGAAAGGTTGAGAGAGTCTCAATAAGATTGGAGGGCCCAGTGTTGTGTGTATTTTTCTATTGCCTAAAGGACCAGACAAGTTCCCATAAGATTGGGTGCTCTGGTTGCTTTGACTAGCAAGGGTTGTTTGTGCTTGATTTTCAGGGACCAAGCATTTTTCCATAAGATTGGATGGTCTGGTCGCTTTGTTTCGTTTGGGATTTCTGGTGTTTATTAGTTTTTCTCTTGTTTATTTTGAAGGGAATTCAGGCGAAGGACTGGACAGGTTCCCATAAGATTGGGTGGTCTGGTTTGGAGCCGCGCACATGCAAGAACCAAAAGGTTAAATTTGTTTATATTTTATACTACCTACTTATGAACAGGCTAGTTAGACATTCTTCCATAAGATTGGATGGTCTGACTATAGTTTATCATCAACTGAAGAGAGTATAAATTAAGAAAAAAAATTGTGGTAAGAAGGGACGGGCTGAATATTGATCTAAGATGACCGGTTCAGTCATATGTTGCCTTAAAATACAAAGTGCAGACACTTATATATAACTTGGATATTTAAATGGTTCAGAGCGACTAGGTTGGCTAACCTAGTCATGTTCCCAAAGAAGAGAAAAGTTTTGGTGCCCTGTGTTTATGTATATTTTATGGTTGAGCTAGACAGGTTCCCATAAAATTGGGTGGTCTAGCCTTATGCCTTATGTAAGTTGAGTATAAAAGGATAAATCATTGAGAGACTATGAACTATTGTTTGATAAGTTGACTTTGAGATGGTGATAGTACTTACCTTTGTGGTTTGGCCTGCATGTGGTTGAGTGAGATTACTACTTAGTCTGAGTTTCAGTTTGATAGGTAGTTGCTTTAGTTGCTCGCCACGTGCTAGAGCCATAAAAGTTAGTTTCAATTCCTGCATTTCTGAGCTAAGTTTATTTTACTTAGGTCAATTCCTGCATTTTCTAGGATCTTTTATTATACTTGGTCTTGTATAAATCTTGGAAAGCTACTTTCTCTACAGGAAGCGCTGCCAAAATTTCTACAAAACCAAGAAATTAGTTAGATTTTATTTTTCAAATTTCAGTATTGTCTGATTTTTATATATGGCATAGTAAAAATATGGAAGGTCGCCCTTTCTAAAGGGAGTGTTGCCCAAAGTTTTGCTAATTCAGGGAGTTAGATAAAATTTGACTTTGAGAAGTCAAATTCATTTTAGACTCTAAACTTAGCTTTGTATAAATTTTGGATTAACTCTTTTCTGAAGGGAGTGCTGTCGAAAATTTTACAAATCTAAGGAGTTAGTTAAATTTTGTCTTAGTTGAACTCAAGGTTTGCTCTGGCTTCATATCTGACTTATTCAAAATTTGAAAAGTCTTCTTTTTTAAAGTGAGTGCTGCCCAAATTTTTATTAATTCAGGGAGTTAGACAAAATTTGACTTTCCAGTATTAGAATTTGGTTTTCATTTTCGTATTTGAGTTATTACAAATTTTGAGAAGGCACCTTTCCTACGGGAAGTGCTACCGAAATTTTCTTAGTTTAGAGAAGTTAGATTATATTTTGACAGGTGGCGACTCTGAAAATTCACCCTGAATAGGGGAGATGTTGCCATAGGTATGCCTTGCGTTTGGCACTGGCTTAGAGGCAGGCCTAGGCTTAGCTAGTAGAAGGATCTTGGGTGAGAATGTGTTATGGAGTCGTACTCTCCATACACTTATGAATTTAACCTAGGGATTGACATGTCTTGTGTTACAGGTCTTATTGATCGATTGATTCAGGATTTGGGCTAGATTCAGCTTGATCCTACAAGGATCATCTTCTGTTATCACTGATAACAGGTCAGTTGCCGATTCGTCGGTTTACGACTTAACTCCAATTCATTCTTGTCACTCAACCTAAATGTCTTAGCCTTGTGATTTGAATTCTTTTGTTGTGTTTTCGCCCGGACTTTATTTGAATGGTCATTTAACGAAAGTACTGAGTATTTTATTTTGAGGAGTTGCACAAGAGTGAGGCTTGCATGGCTGAAGAGACGGGTGTGAGTGCAGAGAATGGTTGAAGTTGACCTTGTATAGTGCATGGACTTTTGGTTAAATCTTTGATGTGATTGCAAATATGTTTGGTGGTTCGGACTTTGGATTGACTGTCTGCAATCATATACATATGTATGGCTGAGAGGAGTCTCACTGTGATTGTGAGAAGTGATCGTCTCATATTTATAACCCTCTCTCTATATATATGTAAATAAATATGTCTTGAGTGTTTTCGTGCGGCCTATTGTGACCACGTGTAAGGGTTAAACAGATTATGTTTTTGAGAGAAAAAGGAGATCCCTTGTTATCCTTTGCTTTTTAGAGTTGTACAGTCCGTGGCAGCCCTAGATGATGGAGTTGATCTTCAGGGCGATAAGAGACGATTGTCACCACATGTATGAACCTGTGCTCCGCAGGGTGTAGAAGAGGGGATGGTTCTCAGCCGTACTTGGCGGTTGTCCAGCGTCGAGAGATCATTCCCTCAAGGCGCGTGTCAGCCGACACTTGGGTGTCGAATGCGACCCTCGAGAGTAACGAGGACCGCATGAGTATGGGTACTACATAGTACGTCATCATTGCGACTGTTTGCGTATGCTTGCATTGCGAGTCGATATGAGTTACTCCTGCGTCCGCTCGGTTTTATACTAATTCTAGCACGCGACGCCTATCAGATTTCCGCATCGGAGAGTTATGGGATGACTACTAAAGGACTAGGAGTGTTGTCGCGTTGTTTGTTCAGTGTCGTTTTGTATATGTGCGTGTGCGTGCGTGTTCTAATTCTTATATTTTTAGAGTAGTGTATGCGTGGTGTGTGGGAAGCGTCCTAGTCGACCGACGACGGGTCGCGCTTGGGACCTCAACCCCCCAAGACGTCCGTTCGTGTGTGGGTCCGATAGAGGTGTACAACCACGCGTACCCCCTATGGTACAGCGAACAAGAAACGTCATCGGCTGGTCCACCTCTGCGATTGCAACTAATTAGCTTTCGTACTGTGGACTGGTAGCTCGGTGGGGATACGCCCACCGAAGAGAGCTGACAACTCTCGTAAGGTGGAGGTAAGTTGTGTCTTGCGTGGGCCCTATCCTGTCGTAGGGGCTTGCGAGATATGGATGACGCACTCGGCCGGAGCGGCTTGCGGAAGCTCCATATGTATTCACGACGAGGATCGGACCGACTCCAGTATGACGCGGCCGGGAGGGTCCTGCCCCGTTTCGTGCAGTGCCAGACCGATGCGCTCAACAACGCCCAAACTAAATCATCAGTGTATGGAGAATAAATCTCAATAGCACATTCTTACTCAAAATTATCTGTCAACTAAGTCTAAGTCTTCCCCTAAGTCAGTGTCCAAAGAAAAGGTAGACCTTTGACATAATCTCTACCATACAGAGTGGATTTTCAGTATCGCCACTTGTCAAAATATAATCTATCTCCTCTAAACTAAGAAAATTTTGGCAGCGCTTCCCGTAGGAAAAGTGTCTTTTGACTCTTTTCAGAATTTATACTCGCTCTAATATGAAAACTGAAATCATTTCTAACTCTAGGCAGTTAAATTTTGTCTAACTTCCTGAATTAGTCAAAATTTGGGCAGCATCTTCTTTAGAAAAGTAGACTTCCCAGATTTATACTAAGTCGGATAAGAACTCAAAGTAAGACTTGAGTCCAGCCAAGACAAAATTTAACTAACCCCTTAGATTTGTAAAACATTTGGCAGCGCTTAGCGTAGAGAAAGTAGTTTTCCAAAATTTATACAAAACTAAGTTCAAAAACTAGAAATAACTTTGACTTCCCAAAGTCCAATTTTTGTCTGACCATGTGAATTAACAAAATTTTGGGCAACACTCCCTTTAGAAAAGGAGACGTTCCATATTTTTACTAAGCCATATATGAAAGTTAGACAATCTGAACTTTAAAAAGTCAAAATTTGATTAACTTCTTGGTTTTGTAAAAATTTTGGCAGCGTTTCCCGTAGAGAAAGTAGCTTCCCAAGATTTATACAAGACCAAGTATAACAAATGATCCCAGAAAATACGAAAATTGACCTAAGTAAAAAAAAATAACTCATAAAATGCAGGAATTGAACTAACTCCTATGACTCTAGTACGTGACGAACATCTAAAGCAACTACCTATAAAACTGAAACTCAGACTAAGTAGTAGTCTCACTCAGTCACATGCAAGGTCAAACCACAAAGATAAGTACTCTCACCAGCCCAAAGATAAACTTGTCAAACAACAGTTAGTAGTCTTTTAATGATTTATCCCTTATACCTAACTTACATAAGGTGTAAAGATAGACCATCCAATCTTATGGAAACCTGTTTAGCTCAACTATTGAATATACACGAACACAGGGCACTACAAATTTTCTCTTCCTGGTATATGACTAGGTTGTCCAACCTAGTCGCCATGAACTGTTTAAGTATCCAAATTATATATAATTCTTTGTACTTAGTCTTTTAAGGTAACATATGACTGAACCGATCATCTTAGATCAAGGTTCAGCCTGTCGCTTCTTACCAAAAAAAAATTCTTAATTCATACTCTTTTTAGTTGGTGATAAGTTATAGTCAGACTATCCAATCTTATGGAAAAATATCTGACTAGCCTGTTCATAAGTAAAATAGTATATAATATAGACAAGTTTATCCCTTTGGTTCCAGCATATACGTGACTCCAGACCAGACCACCCAATCTTATGGGAACATGTCCAGTTCTTTGGCTGAATTTCTCCTCAAAATAAACAAGAAGATATTAATAAACATCAGAAAACTCACATAAAGCAAGGCAACCAAACCATCCAATCTTATGGAAAAATGCTTGGTCCCTGAAAAAGTCAAACACAAGTAGCCCTCGTAAGTCAAAGCAACCCAACCACCCAATCTTATGGGAACTTGTCTGGTTCTTCAGGCAATCAAAAATAAACATAGCACTGGACCCTCCAAACTTATGGAGACTCTCCCAGCTTTTGGTTGATCCAGTCAAACAAAAGCAAGACAACCTTCCTCCCACCTTTCCCCTAGATGCAATCTTTTTTTACAATCTGCTTTCAGTCAAACAACAAATCTGAAACTGAAATTGCACGAACATTTCTTTATTAAGTTTGGTTTGGGTCCTGAAAGTCAAACATAAAGTCAAAGTAGGGTTGCAGGCAATATACTTAGTCAACCATAGCAATAAATACAGATAGGGGTTATAATTGGGCTTATAGAGGGGAAGCAATGGTTACCTCTCAGTTCCCTGCCTCCGTAACTTCTCCTGAGTTCCAACAGAGCTCCTGCAATCGGTGGGCAGACTCCCCAAAGAGTCTTGTTACGGTCCTACGGGTTGCAATCCCGCCTGCCGCCTTCCTTTCTGAATAGGATTAGAAGGGCAGAATGAGGGGTTTCAGACTCTCGAGATACGGGAGAGGGACTGACTCAACTCTCAGGAAAGTGCCTTGTTATCTTCCAGCGCCTGAGGGTCCCTCAATGATGGTCGAAACGCACAACCACTTGGCCAGGATTAAAATCAAACCTCCGGCTGTTGACTCTGTGGCGACTCTCTTCACTCATAGAAATCCTCCCGTGTATAAAATTATACCTCCCCCCCTTCTATGACTCGACCACTCTGCAGTACCTATGAACTCAAGTGCGTTGGCTATAAGTGGGGTCTCGCCCTTCTTCAGTAGTAGCACAAGTCCTAAGCCCGCAACACCGCTGAAGCACAGCAACAACAAGTAGGATACCTACAAATGTAGCCAATGCCGAACATGTACGCGTCTCGACTCCTCTCTCTCCTCTGCACCTTGTTCATTCGTTATGTCTGCAACGAGTCCTCCTTCATGTCGCAACGACATAGTCGCGTGGTTCGACTAGTCATGGAGATTGTGCAGTCTCCAATAAATCCTGACAAATATCAACCCACGATTGCGCTCATGCTACTCTCAATCCACAAGATGAGTCGTGCGCCGGCCAACCGGCACGCTTCTACCTCGGAGCTCGTCTGCAGCTCCGGACCATCACCGACGATTGTGGCATTTCCGAGCGCCCATCCGCAGCACGTTCATTTAATACATAACGATGACTACAACCACCAGTATGCTCCTCCCACCATACCCTTCGGTGACGAGGATCAATACGATACTAAACAATACGGCGGTCTTTTGCACAACGGTTCTGCTATCTCGTCCTCATACCGAGACTGCGCCTTTCAGATAAGTGCTTACTCCCTCCTCATCGCACGAGTTTTGCCTGTAGCCTCTTCCATGCGTTTGGCCCCACGAGGCGAGATCAAACCGCATCGGACCTCAATTGGGTAGGCAAAGACCTTTTTATTGTGGTCACTACTAAAGTCGACCTCCTGTCTACAATTCTGTAGTTTTACGCATACTTCGATTGAGCAGTCGTGCAAAACAAAAAAAAGAACCTTCCGCAAGAACATAGGCAGATACACTACTATCCCGATATGGCCGCAGCGAGGTAGAGAGAGGCTATTTCTATCGATACGATGAGCAAATCGGACCGAATCTACCGCTAAAACGTGGAGATATACAATGCCTTTAGTCCGGTGTATAGTGGCATGGAAAAGGGCTATTTATATCGTTAATACAAGCAAGTCAGAATGAATCTTACACTGGAGCCCGGGAGGATACAGTCAGCCTTGCTCACTTGCTGCCCGCCAGCCTTTCCTACCCACTACTTCTACTCAATGCACCTGATGGACAGCCCACGGAAGGGAGGCGAGTGTCAATGTCACCGCGAGGAAGATCATCACGAGCACGAAGATCACCACCGCCGTATTCGGATTTGCCACTACATTGATCGGGATCAGCACCGACTTCCTGACAAAAGGGGGACGTGGAACGAAACTGTGGTTGCATGCAAGTAAAAACGAGCACACTAATGCTCTCGGAGCCGGGCAGGTAAAGCAACTACATCGAAAAAACAACAATAATAAAACAAACGAGGAAAAAACAAAACAAATCTTATCCTAGGACATGGGCAAATGCATCGCCCTTTCCCTTGGGCGCAACTAAGAATCACTGTATCGCCTAGACCAACGGCTCAACCCAAAAAACTAACTACGCCATCGTGTTTGCGACGGCTGAAAACCTCGGATTAGGCCCCTCCCTTCTTAAAGTCCATAGAGAAACAAGTAGGATATTCATTTCTTCGCCTTGCCACATCTGCTCCCACCATTCTTCCGCGCGCCATTTCCTCCTGCTAACTCTTACTATACTAACTTTTCACTCCATTATGGCTTCACCATCTAGCTTGTAACTATCCTAAACCTCTACCTATTGTTCTTGTTCACTTGATTCCATTGAGAACCAAGTGAATTAGCCAGGTTCCGTTCCGCCATAACCGCCAGTTTGATAGCTACGCGCGGCCTCCTTCCTCTACTAACATCTCTTCTACTTACTCTTCGTCATTTCTGACTTGACTAACAGTTTCGCTCCAGTCCAGAACCTCAGAAACGAGTCTTCATCCGATGATTTCCATCGAGGAACGGGCGTGAGCCATCATTTTTTTTCCCATCGCCATGCTCATGCCTTCCACCATATCCGCGAACTAACCTTTTTATCTAACTCTAATTTTACTAACCTAGCATTAAATCCGACCTCATCAAGCAACTCGCCCGGGGCCAAAACCCTAGGATCGTCTTTTTCCTTGTTTGAAACAGCTCACAATCGAGCAAGCTCGACGTTCTCCACCATCGTTACTTTTCAAAATGCATTCAAGCGCAACTTGTGGTCGGGTTATTTCCTCCCAGCTACTCGTCTGGCTCTCCACAACTTGCCCCGCCCGCCGTTGCGAGTGGTCCTTTGACCGCGTAGGATGAACAAAGTGACGGAAACTTCAAGGGGAACCAGCTACTAAACGCTTCGACAAGGTTTATCTTCTCTGCCCGCAGATCCGACGAACGATTTGCGGATCCTCACTATTATGCCCGCCGCAGTGACCTCCAGTTTGCTCCGCTTTCACTCCAGTTTTTTCTTGCGCTATATTGTGTGCCGACAATTGATACAACCAGCAGATCGGTGCTTCGGAAGTTGAAATCCACTACGGTGCGCCTACCAACTCCCCTGGTGCATTTGTCAGCCCAACAGTGAGTAGCACTAAAGCGTGCGACCTATACTCAGCTGTCGGGACGATTTTCAACGCTGCGAGCGTACGAGGGCGTAGACCCGCTGCGAAGTCTGCAGCGTGGGCCTAGACGAAACGGGTCCCGGAGCAGTTCACGGTGGTCTACGGCCTCCGCCCTGATGCGATCATCCTACCACGCCTAGGCACGGTCCTCCATTTTACTGGACCCCAACGAGCCTGCTCACACTCGAACTTCTCCCTTCTCACAGCAGGTGGAGGTTAGCAGCAGTGTACCCCCTAGTCATGGCTACCCAACCTTGCTCCACCCCACTACCCTCGAACATAGCTCGCCATCTTTTGCGTCCCAACAGTCATGCACACACTTAAACCACTCATAACAGATCACGGGCGACAGGCCGGACACCCGTAATGGCCCGTGCTACCCAAGTCCCCTCCGCCTCGTGGGCCAATCACCCACCTGCTCGCATGCACGTTGAACTCTTCAAATCTTATGTTCAACGACTAGTGGAATAAAGAAATCTCGCCAGCATCCCGAACACGCACGAACCCGTAGGTCAACCAAAGGAGACGCACGCTCAAGTCCTCGGCCACCGTGACGGCCTTTAAATCCGGCGTCTCGTCCGAGTCAAGGAACGCCGAAGTATAAGAATAATACTACAATAAATAATATAATATTTCAGAACTTTTAATCGTTAGAATATGACGAATGAGGAAAAAGAAATCAATAGTACCGTTTCGACGCCCCCGACGACAAAACCAAGTGTGATAGCCCCGTCGGACCCTCAACCCCTCGGTCCCTTCGTTGTACTCTGATACCCCCGCATTGTCGCTGCTCGATCTCAATCCCTGAATCTCTTGGTTGAAAGTCTGACACCGTAACCAATAGTGTTAGGCCCAAGTCTGAGCCTAGTATTAGCAGACATCTATATAAACGGGTATCACGCAAATGCGTTGCCTACTAAAACGTTTCAAGGCAGCACTCTCCGCCTTTGCATACTCTAACTATTATCTAGTGTCGCCTTGTCCCCGATGTCGTCCTCCGTACGAGCACACAAGTCATTGCCAAACATACCAATCAAGAATAAAATATCTTTTAATCATAGTTTAATCGGGATAAAAACTTTGGTCGGCACAACGCCAACTCTACAATCATCAACTAACGAAGAGATCACGCGCGCCTTATGTCCGCGCGCCCACACACTCTCTACTCTAGTCAACCATCCTGTCAACGTAAACCACAGACACAGTCGCACCTCGCGCGGTATACTTAAATTCTAAACCAAACAATTTTTTTTTTTCTGTCGCTTGCAAAAACCAGGGGGGATACCCTTGTAAGGGTATTAGCGCCGACAATAGGGCCACGACATTAGGAGTCGATCCTGTATGTCAATGTCATAGGTTTGAACTATTCAAAAATGATTGGCATGTACGATTCAGATTGAGTGATATTATGGGGATTTGACGTTTTTCTCTAAAACTCGCGTAATGTACCTTTCACTGGGAGAATTACTAATCTTGATAGTATTAACAGTGCATGCAAAACTACCTTGTCATCTCTTCGAAGGATTGATATGGAAGAAAATTTTATGATTTCTCTCTTAAAAATTATCAGAAAAGAACCATTATATACATTGGGTGCAGTTGCCCTGGAATATTTGTACTGTGTAAAGGGATCTCTGTTCGGATTCACTCTTTCACCTTTGGATAGGAACCCGATGACAACCCTAGTGGAATGTCATATAATATATCATGAAGGGATGAGGTGCACATTATGGACTTTTAAAAGTTAAAAAAATAAAATAATAATAAAGTTATATGTTGACTACCGACAGATTTTAAGAAGAAGAACCTTGACGAAATTTGGAGAATAAAGTTTTATAAACAATAGCATGAGATTTTGTTTTTTTCCCATGAATCGTACAAATGTTAAGAAGGATATATTCATGAAAAATTTTACAACCTTATCGAGGTTGTTCCGGACTTATCCTTCCTAATATATTGCTATGAACTCATTCGTGTTAATACCTCCATTAGCAGGATTTTGTAGCAAATTTTATCTTTTTTTTGTTGCTTTAGGTTGCAAAGCTTATTTATTAGCCTTAATAAAAATAGTAATCAACGTTATTAGTTGCTTTGATTATATACGTTTTGTAAAAGTCATGTATTTTCATCATAAGTAAGGACAAACATCTTAACCGGAAAAGGTCGATTTGTCCTTCCTCTGCTAGTCCCGTACGATTTTTTTGCAGAACTCTTGTGCAAATACTAAATTTGATTATTCGCACTCGTAAGAGTGCGCATTTCAACATGATGGCGGGACAAAACTTAAAAAATAATCTAACCGCTATTAACGAGAAATGTAAGATCTTTGTGTGTTTGCTAAAACGTATAACATGAAGAAAATGTTATAAAATATTTCACATTTGGAAGAAACATAGGTTGTTCAATGGATGTTTAACGGATTCCGAGATAAGGAAAAAAATTAGGTAAGGATCAAAATCAGAGGAAAAAATGCGACAATCTGAAAATCCATCGGTTGGGGGTTTGTTAGACCAAGTAACCTCGAAAAGTTTGTCAATGTCCTGCAAGATCATGTTATATTCAAATCGGTGGGACAGACTCTAAGAAGAAAATGAGCATTCAAATAGGAGGGCAAACTTGCCCACCAGTGGCATGCCTTGTCTACATGTTTGTTGAGCATAAGATTTTGAAGACATGGGAAAGCGACAAGAGGAATCTTGTTGGATATCGATGATCTATAATTGTTTGACATGCATAAGAAGAACAACAATAAAGAGCAAAACATGTAGAAAAATTAATGAACCAGACTGTGGGTTGTTATCACTTAAAATTAAGAATGGAACGAACGGACAACAATGCAAATATTGTCAAATTTATGAAAACAATTTTTTTTTATGATCAAACGAACTGAGATTATAATCATACACAAACCGAAGAACATTGAGAGTATATGGCAGTATCAAGAAAATCGAAGATATATGATCATAAGAGTTACTCATCTTTCGCTCTTGTTGAACAAAAAATTTCAATTGTCATTCGTATCATTCACTGTATTAGAGCTAATACAAATATAGTTGTCCTTCTCTCATTCCCCATAATCACATTGCACCAAGAATTAGAAGGAGTTAGGTTTCCAAACTTTTTCTTGAAGCACTAAAGATTGTTGTCGGGAAGGTGGGTGGGAGTGCATGGCCTCAGTTAACTCCGAGGCTTGATAAATGTTACCGATGATGGGGTGTGTAGGATATAAATTTGAGGGCCATGAAGATCAAGATGTCGAGACAAAAAGATAGTAGATGTGTTACTGAGAACTATGCATTGACCTTCTCGTTGAGTTTCAAACGAAGGGATAGTGAATGTGATACACCCCGCCGAGCAGGTTTTTGGAAAAACCTGAGATGGACATATGGTGAAGGACCCCACCCCGTTGGATTTTCGAGTCTCATCGGCCCCTCTGTATAAGCGGGTAGTGGTGTCGAGCGCATAGGTCCGACACCGCACGTGGCAGTGCGGGATCCTCTCGGCCGCCTCACGCAGAAGTTGAACCAACTTGTCACGAACACACAAATGGAGCTTCCTTAGGCCGCTCCGGCCGAGTGCGCCAGCCATACCTCTCGCGAGCCCCTACGACAGGATAGGGCCTACGCGAGGCACAACTTACCTCCACCTTACGGGAGATGTCACCTCCCTTCGGTGGGCGTATCCCCGCCGAGTTACCAATCTACAGTACGAAAGCTAATCAGTTGCAATCGCAGAGGTGGACCAGCCGAGGGCGTTTCTCGTTCGCTGTAGCATAGGGGGTACGCGCGGTAATACGTTTGTCGAACCTGCACGCAAACCGACATCTTGGGGGGCTGAAGTTCCAAGCGCGGCCCGTCGTCGGTCGACTAGGACGCATCCCACACACCACGCAAACACCACTTTACGAACACAAAAACAAAACACATACACACACATACGAAACGACACAGCACAAACAACGCGACAACGCTCCTAGCCCCTCAGTAGCCAACCCATAACTTTCCAATGTGGAAATCAAATAGGCGTCGCGCGCGAGATTTAGTATAAAACCGCGCGGACGCAGGGCTAACTCATATCGACTCGCAATGCAAGCATACGCAAGCGGTCTCAATGATGGCGTACCATGTAGTACCCATACTCATGCGGTCCTTGTTAATCTCGAGGGTCGCACTCGACACTCAAGTGTCGGCTGACACGCGCCTTGAGGGTTAATCGCTCAACGCTGGACAACCGCCAAGCACGGTTGAAGACCACACACCCTCTTCTGCACTCTGTGCAGAGCGGGTGGTACACAGGTCCATACCTGTGGTGGCAGTCGCTTCTTACTGCCCTGGAGATGAGTCCCACTCCAGGCCTGAGCGAAACGTCCAACCATACAACTCTAAAAAGCAAAAGGTAAAGAGGGAATCCCCTTTTTCTCTCAAGCCATAATTTGGTTGGCCCTTATGCACGATCTTAGTAAGCCGCATACATACCCAAGGCACATATAAATATATATATAAGACTTATTTATACAGGACGATCACTTCTCACAGTCACAGTGGGGCTCCTCTCAGCCATATATGTATGTAATCGCAGACAATCACATCCAGGATCCGAGCCACAAACTCACCTGCAATCACATCAAAGATTCATCCAAAAGTCTACGCACTACACGGGGTCAACTTCAACCATTCCTTGCACTCATACCCCTCGCTTTAGCCATACAAGCCTCACTCGTGCAACTCTTAAATAAATACTCAGTCTTTTTGTTGAATGACCATTCAATAAAGTCCGGGTGAAAACACAACAAAACAGTTCAAGTCTCAAGGCTAAAGCCTTTAGGTTGAGTGGCAGGAGTGAATTGGAGTTGAGTCGTAAACCGACGAATCGGCAACCGACCTGTTATCAGTCATAACAGAAAATGATCCTCAAGGGATCAAGCTGAATCTAGTCCTGAACTTGAATCGGACAACCCAAAGGACCTGTAATACAGGATAAGTCAAATGCCCAAACTAAATTATCAGCATATGGGGGATAAACCTCCATAGCACATTCTCACTCAAAGTTATCTGCCAACCAAATCTAAGTCTACCTCTAAGCCAGTGTCCAAAGCAAAGGTAGACTAACGACAGGATCTCCCCTATTCAGGGTGGATTGCCAGAATCGTCATCTGTCAAAATATAATCTAACTCCTCTAAATCAAGAAAATTTCGGCAGTGCTTCCCGTAGGAAAAGTGTCTTTCCAGAATTTATACAACCCCATATATGAAAGCAGAAATAATCTTTAACTCTGGAAAGTCAAATTTTGTCTAACTCCCTGAATTAGTAAAAATTTGGGCAGCACTCCCTTTAGAAAAGGAGACTTCCCAGATTTATACTAAGCCAGATACGAACTCAAACGACAACTTGAGTTCAACTTAGACAAGATTTAGCTAACTCCTTAGTCTTGCAGAAATTTCGGCAGCAATCCCTCTAGAAAAATGTTATTCTAAAATTTATACAAGGCTAAGTTTTAGAATTTGAGAGTAACCTTGACTTCTCAAAGTCCAAGTTTGTCTAACTCCCTGAATTAACAAAAATTTGGGCAGCATCCCCTTTAGAAAAGAAGATTTTCCAAATTTTGACTAAGTCAGATATAAGAAAAGATAAGTTGAACTTTGACAAGTCAAAAACTGACTAACTCCTTGGATTTGTAGAAATTTCGGCAGCGCTTCCCGTAGAGAAAGAAGCTTGCCAAGATTTATACAAAACCAAGTATAACCAAAGGTCCCAGAAAGTGCGGGAATCGACCTAAGTAAAAAAAAACTTAGCTAAGAAAATGCAGGAATTGAAACTAACTCCTATGACTCTAACACGTGGCGAGCGACTAAAGCAACTACCTATCAACCTGAAACTCAGACCAAGTAGTAGCCTCACTCAGCCTCATGCAGGCCAAACCACAAGGGTAAGTACTCTCGCCATCCCCAAGTCAACCTGAGCAGACAATAGTTCATGATCTCTCAATGATTTAACCCTTTATACCCTGCTTACATAAGGCATAGGTCAGGCCACCTAAACTTAGTCAGGCCTAAAGTCAGCATACCTAAACTTATAGAGCGTTCTGACTCAGCCAAGTATACACAAACAGAAAGCACAACTACTTTTCTCTTCCTTGGGCATATGACTAGGTCATTCTAGTCGCCCTGAACTGTTTAAGATATCCAAATTATATATACCTCTCTGCACTTAGTCTTCCAAATGGACATAGGGCTGAGCCGCCCATCTTAGAACATTGCTCAACCTGCCCAAGTTTACCTTCAGTTATATCTCTTTAGTTATACTTTCTTCAAATTACGATAAACTATAGCCAGGCTGTCCAATCTTATGGAACCCGCGCCTGACTAGCCTGTTCGTAGATAAAGTAATAATACAATATAGCCATATTACACCATTGGGTTCCAGCATGTGCGAGGCTTTGAGTCAAACCCCCTGAATTTACAGAAGGGCCGGCCCCTCCACCTGATTCCTTTCTCTTTGAGCCATTGTGTGCGTGGCATTGAGTCAAACCCTCTGAACTTACAGAAGGGTCTGCCCCTTTGTCAGGTTCATTCCCTCAAAACAAAGGCAGGAAGAGACTGAGCCACCTAAACTTATAGAGCGGCTCTGTCCCCTCGTTCAGAAGCAAAAAAACTCAGGAAAACCCAAAGAAACTAAGGTAACTCAAGGCACCAAAACTGATTGAGCGCCCTTAGTTCCTGAAAGTCACCCACAGTCAAACTCCTTGCAAGTCAGAGCAGTCAGGACACCTAAACTTATAGAGCGTCCTGACCCTCCATGCAATTTACAGCACCGGGTCTCCCCAAACTTATGGGGACATCCCAGCCTCCAGAGCTTCAGGCTACCTAAACTTATAGAGCGGCCTGATGCTCCATGCAAACCAAAATAAACAAAGCGTTGGGCTTCCCCAAACCACCTCCCAGCCTCGACGACCCAATCAACCATCACACAAGGCGACCCCCCATTCTGCCATTCCCAGATGCCATTTCTTTCAACAGTCTGTTTTCACACAATCAACAAAGTTAAACTGAATTTGAACAGACATTCTTTTACTTAGTCTTGTTCAGTGTCCTGAAAGTCAAACCAAAATGAAGGTAGGGTTGCACACCATATACTCAGTCAGCGATGCAATAGGCGATACGGGTAGGGGCTATAACTGGGTTTATAGAGGGAATCAAGGGATTACCACTCAGTTCCCTGCCTCCAGGACTCCTCCTGAGTCCCGGTAGAGCTCCCGCAATCGGTGGGGCGAACCTCTGACAGAGGCCTTGGCGCGGATTACGGGTTGCAATCCCGCCTGCCGCCTTCCTCTCAGAACAGGACTAGACTTAGATTTAGAAGGGCAGATAGAGACAGTTTTTAGGCTCTCAAATCCAAGAAGGGTGCACTCAGACTCGCGAGAGAGGGCCTTGACCCCTTGTTTCACCAGAGGGCCCCGCAATGGCGGCCAATGCAACAGCTTAGTCAAGATTGAAGTCAAACCGTTGAACCGTTCCCTTGGCGCCCTTCTAGTTCGCAGCACTGACCTCCCTTCCCAGACTCAGTCACTCCCCTAACTTCAACTGCGGGAGCACAGCGGGCTGTCGCAGTCAGCAACAGCCGCGGCGGTATGTAGTAGTATGCAGTATGCCGTAACCAGCAGTCAGCAACAGTGGCAGTTGCCAACAGTCGGCCACAACTTGTGCACAGTCAGCAAAACAGCAGTTGTGCACAGTCAAATAACCAGCAGCTAGCAAAGTGACCCCAACAACAATAGCAATTAGTGCCACAACCACAACTTCACTAACCAAGCGCAACCACGTACTTCTCTTCAACCCCAAACACCGCAGCCAGGAAACTTCAAAAAACAACTCGCGATAGTCAACGGCAGCCAGCAACAATCTATGTCAGCAGATGATTATAGGGGACCCAGTGACGTTGAATATCCTTAGTAAACAGGAGTGTCGCAGTCTGCAGCAGACAGTGACGACCAGTGATCAGCGGTGACACTCGGCCCCTATGGTACTTCTCTCATAGGACGGTCATCCAAGCTGGATCCGGCCAGATACAGTGCCGCCAAGTGCAGAGCTGCAGGGGGGGCTTCCATCGGTCAGATAGTTCACACTCCCCTCCTTTATGCTCCTGCCCATACCCCGCATCCTTCCTCTAGTGACACCGGCCGACCCCTCGGCCAGGCGATCTTGCTATCATGGCCAGCCCCATCAGTCCGACGCCGTGCAATAGTCCCCCTTCCGGGCGGCATATGCCAGGTAAGTGTCCTAATCCCATGCTATCTCCTACGGCAAACCAAGTAGCCTTCCTGCTAGCCGTCAACTCCTTGAGCCTACAACTTCCCTGTAGCTGCCTCGCTCAGGCCTTGGCCTTCATCCCACTCGGCCCGACTTATACATCGACCCCAGGCAAGTGTCTGCCCCCCCTTTTCCTTCCAATCCCGTGTAGTATTTGGTGTCTACACTGCCTTTTACTGCCGATCTCACACACCCCCTCCCGGCTAAGCAAGTAATCTGAATGAACCCGTCGCCGGAAAGCGGTCAGATGCATAGACAAGCTACTGGATCGTTCCCCTGCTGAAGCCTGTCAATTACGTATTTCCTCCCCCCATCCCCCCTTTTTGCCGCATCTGCTCGCTCGACTCTGCTGCAAGCGGCCGCCCCTGCTCCTCGCTGACTGCATGCAACCCGCCCACTCTTCTGGTCGTGAACTACATGCCCCCTCTGCAATGGCTGTGAACAATCCTTCGCCCGCTGTACTGACTGTGGACTGCTTACCCCCGGGTTTTTCTCTCCCTCTTTTGGATCATACTAGATCGAAACGAACCTCCCTCTAAGACCCAGACCAGGTCCACACCTCTCCCCTCCCCGCAGCTCCGCACAGTGCCTCCTTCATCTATCTTCAATCCTACCCACCTAATCCCAAAACTAACCACGCCATCAGAGTCGCCCTGTCCAAAAACCCCTATCTCGACTTATCTTCAACTCAATTCCTTTAGGAATCGAGTGCACCACCTCATTCTGACTGCGCCAGTTCCCCCTCGGCCATCCCTTGTTCACTCCGCATGCATCTACCCCCACGTGCCGTCCCGATTCACTCACCTCTACTAACTTCTGTTCTACTACATCCTTCCTGATACCGACTTCAAAATCGGGTTCGCCCGGTCTAAAAAAACTAACCTATTATCTTCCTTCACTCGATTCCATCAAGAATCGAGTGAGATCCCGTTTTCTCACTCCTTGCCTTCTCTCTCCCCCACCATAGCCCCGGCGCACCATTTGCTCTTCGTCTCTTTTATCTTACTAACTATCATCTAGAACTAACCTCATAGCCGCGGTCGCAGCCCTCCAAAACCCCGACTTCGACTCTCCTCCAGCTCGATTCCGTTAGGAATCGAGCGCGCTACCCCTTCTCCGCAGCGCCTGGCTCACCTTTCCGCCATCTCCATGCGAATGCACCCAGGCGGAGGTCCGGGCCAGGTTCACCCGGGGTATTCCTACTTCCGCCACCTCGCTGCCCTGGCTCCCGACCATCCACCCGCTGCTTCCGCCCCCGTCTCTTTCCCCTCTATCTCCCTCCACACTCCATCTTCTACCAATCCGCTTTCACCATCGGATTCGCCGGGGGCTAAAACCCCCGGATCGCCCCTCTCCTCCCCTCTCCTAGTAGAAATCGAGCGGGGCATCCATTCTCTCATCCATCGGGCTCGCCTCCCCCCCAATCTCCTACTCCCTTATGCTCGCATGCACCTGTCGTCGAACGTCATCCAGGTCCGTTCACCCGTTTCTCTTCCACTCCGTCCTCGACTCCGACTGCGCCTTGCCCCAGTGCGTGCCCAGCCCCACCTGCGCTTTCCCGCTGGCTTACCCCGCCAATGCAACATTTCAACGGCGGTCGGCCTGACAACAACGAGCTCCGACTGTCAGCAAAACGCAAAGGTCGAGCCAAAAACAGGCTCCGCGCGTCTTCCCGTGTTTTATACGTTTCATCCTTGCGCAGGGGCCATGCCAATCTTCCATGAGGCAGTGGCCCGCGACCCCTTTCAAAATCCGCGTGGCCGCAGTCTCGCCCTGCTTTGGCGCACGAACCTAGCCCCTCCTTTGGGGTTTGTACGCATCGGCCTTGCGCAGGGACTATTCGAATCTTCTCTATATCATTCCAAATCTTATGGACTCCGCAAAAATTTGCCCCCACGCCTTGTCAGCTATTCGGCCCATCCGCTTCTTCTCTCTTTGCAGGTATCCGACTTCCTTTCCCGGCCGGTTCGGATAAGGGCGTCCCCCTCCCTCTGTTTTACACTTACCACCCTAATTTTAACGAAGCCCCCTCTCCACGCTCTGGATCCGGCCTCCTTCCCTTAGTTTGTACATGCCATGCTTGCGTAGGGGSCATTCTGASTCTCTCTGTATCGTCCCAAATTTAACGGATGTCCCGAAGGACTTCCACCGTGGCAKTGCCCCACKGCACTACCAAAAGCCACACGRYCGTTCCCGGGATYTGCCTGGCCCTAGCAAATCTGGATATTCAGGCCTACCCACCAGGCTGGGCTYATGGGCACCCGTCATACCCACGGCACCACGTCCCGAGGYGAKACGGGRCGCAACTAAGGAAAAAGGTAGACGAAATTACGCGCTCCGGCGCAGTCACGAAAACAACTTGTAATTGCACTTCAGGCAGCCCCGCGAATACAACACAATCTACGTGACCCTGCTTCAGGCCCGATATCGCGTCCMAGAACGGGGCGCGAGTCAAACAAAAATAAAGGATTAGTAATTAAATAAAATAMCGGRAAAAGKGGGAGGAACTAMAAATACCTCGCCTTCCCCGTRGATTGGGCCCGCCRCCGCGCCCACTAACAAAACCGAGGRRGATAGCCCCGCAGGRCCCTCAACCCCTCAGGCTTTCCCTCCACGCTACTCYGCTGCCGCCGCGCYGACRCCCGCTGGCCTCRATCCCCGAACCTCCATAGTAACAGTCCGCTGTCGTAACCTATAGGGCTATGCCCAAGCCTRAGACCCACATCCGCGGCGAGCCATATGAGGTAGTGYGGCGCTGCGCTCAGGGCCAGGGAAGTTGGCCTGAGCCTCATCTCAACCTACAACTGCGCGCGCGGCCGCCCAGCGTCTGCGCCGACTTACCAAGTTGTAYCACGGCCACCACTCGCGCCGCTCCGCGGGCCAAGTTTTGTCGCAGTCACACCGCCGCCGTCGTCGCCTGCCGTCTAGGCCGTCCTYCGTACACACGCGTAACTCAGTCAACATGCCGACCGAAGACAAATATCTTTAAATCCTAGTCTAGCCAARAATAAACAAAAATAAAAATAACGATAAACTAAAAACGAACCGACCAGCGTCCGCGCCGGCTTTATAATCAACGATARAAACAGAATCACGTGCGCCRCAAACCTGCGCGCCCAMGCACTCTCTACKCTAGTCAATCATCCWGTCAACGCAAATTACRGACGSGGMCGCGCCTAGCRYGGCATACTTAAACTTTARACCAAAACTCAATACCCRTCACTTGCAAAAACCAGGGCGGATACCCTTGTAAGGGTATTCGCGCCGACWRCRGTCCCATCCGGCTCAGCCCCACCCACCACCACCCTAAGGGCACGGGGCACTTCGTCTTGGGGACACCCCCACCTAGATGGGTAGGGATGGGCCATTGAGCGAGAGAGCTTTGACATTGGGGGATGTAACTCAACCCTCGCATAAAAGGTGGGTGGTCTCACTAGTCTAGGCAAAGCGTTCATTCTCAATTCCTTGGCGTGTTTATAAGCAATCGTTCCTTGCAATACTCACATAGTTCAGGGAGCTCGTTRAGATGCTTCTTTTTTGTCCTACTCATCCCAAATTTGTCTATATTTCCTAARTGTMGGGTCTCTTAGGCTTCGAGGAGGTTCGTGACGTACCCCTYAACATATGTTGGGCRACCCYAATGCASGGCCTTCCTTATATCACCGAGGTACCCTCATTYTCGACGCCTTTACCSATATATTTTTTTCGATTTGTCTCGTCGGGAGAACCGTCTCYGTCATCTSGTTTGRTCTCCGCTTGCCGAGACCGGCGGCGGGACAAGCAAAGACATCCACACACAAAATGTATGCACGACACTCATTTTCCTATTAAGTTTATCTACCTTGCCTTTTCATACGCCCCTTACTTCTTTGGAGCCCCCACCCTCAGTCACATCAGTCTGTT
>BFEA01000012.1:6497696-6519417 GCA_003427395.1 Chara braunii
GAGGGGTCCATCCACATCGCGTGGAAAGAGGTAGGATCCCGAAAATTCCCTAAAAGTGTCTCGCCTACAAGAGGTGGGATCGACCCCTAACTAAATAGCAAGGATGTAGACCCAGAGCTTGYTRTTTTGYTTCTCCTTTTTGTCTGCKTGAATAMCCAAGTAACAGATATGTWGACCAAGAGTTGAMTGCCTTATCATTRTTCTCGCATTGCTTACTAATTAAGCGAGAGGAATGTGGACCTAGAGTTTGAYGTCCTACCACTCCTCTTAGATTTGTCTGATTGGCATGACAGTAGGATGTGGACYGTAAGTTGGTTGCCTACTGCCACTAASTATTATAAATAGGATGAGTGRACCATCTTATTGCATATTCGCCTTAARAAACCTTAAATAATAAGGATAAAACTTGATAAAATACCATCTCATTGTCGAGCGCATCGGTCCCTCAGTGGGACCCTCCCGGCCTCGTTCAGGATTTGGCAKGATTTGTCACGTAGAGCGTCTTGCTGCTCCARCCGAGTGCGGCAGYCGTACCTCTCACGAGTCCCCACGACAGGATAGGATCACGTGAGGCACTGCATACCTCCACCCGTGGGAGCTATCACCATCCCTTGGGTGGGCGTATCCCCGCCGAGCTACCAGACCACATGAGAAGGTTTTTCGTATGCAATAGCAGAGGTGGCCCAGCCGAGCGCGTTTCTCGTTCGCTATAGCATAGGGGGCATGAGCGGTTAATGCCCGAATCGGACCTGCGTGCGAATCGTCGTTCGAGGAGTTGATCTCTCGAACACGACCCTACGCTGGTCTACTAGGACGACCATTCTAACCACGCGATACACTTTCCAGCAAGAAACTCGTTCCTACTTGCAATATCACGCCTAACCCCTTTTTCKACTTAACCTGTAACTTTTGTTAGTTCARAACGCAACGGCACCACACGCAAGGCTTCGCATAARTAGGACGTTGCCTCAYGAGTCTCCCTCATAATGACCAGTCATGCATGAATACATGAGCAGTCKYGATGATGGAGTACTATGTGGTGCCCATAAAGKTGCAGTCCCATMTGAGTCATGGGATCACATTTRATGYTCAGACGTTGGTTGAAGCGCGCACTAAAAAGTTCAAACCTTTAGMTAGTGCAAAAACGGTCTAAGCGCYCTGCCATCTTTTGCACCTTGCGGTACCCCAAAGGGTGTAGGGTAAGATGGCGTCAAGGGCAGAAGGGAATTTGGAGTGGTGGTGAGTTGTTTGGCGCACCAGTAGCAGCACGCTAACCCTTCCGCCCTGAACCTTATCGTTCCACTAGAGTAAATTTTGAAATAAGGAAAAAAAAATCAGACCGTCGKATTMRCCCAGTTTATAGGYCTGACCTATGCGGAAYACGTGTGCGTATCAATTAAGGCAATTGCATGCGAAGGAAASGCCTGGTCKCACATTGTCGTTTTTTGCGAGCGTTTGTTCCATAACTTATTTTGCGCAGGGCTTCAGGCGAAATCCACKYGTAGAAACGTATAAGAGGGATGCGCAAGCGAGGGYAATYGTATTTTTTAGTTATGCGAATTCTCCCGACCAAACTATCACGGCGCTTCACGTATTACCCACAATCGTTCGACCCTCYGCGGGCTTGAGCGTTGCATACGACACTCAAGTGTCAGAGATGAGGTATCGTGAAGGAAATCTCCTTCACGATATTGAATGGATGAAGGATAAGCCATTCAGCCATCKTGGCACTTCTGACCTTTAGGTAGAGCGTCAAGATGACCAACGCATAGGATAAGTTTTTCCGTGTTGAGCTAGAACCTAGAGTATCCTGGACAAGGACCTCGAATTTCGGTACTAGACTAACGCCGGACTAAAATAGTTTAAATAGCAGGGACAGGTGAAGGCATCATCGTGGTGTTACAAAGCTCATGTCCGCACCTTCTCATTTAGCTATCATAATTATGCTAAACAAGGGTGGTCTAAACAGTCAAGCAGAGGGTTGTGCGGTATTAGACAATCATTCTCACAACAGTAATGTAATCCATCCGCATTCACACAATATTGATTGCGGTGAAGGGCTTGAGCATGAGCATGTCGTTGGGACCTGAAAGATGGCAAAGTGTGCCTAAGTGGGGTGGGCAAAGCACAATGGCGAAGGTCGAGGCCGCATGCCACGGGTTACGTGGGACCTCTCTTCACTTCGGTCTTCAAAGTTCCCTTCTGAATACTTGTTACGACCACCAATATCTGCACCGGGGCCTACGATGCCAAGGCCCACGCTACAGACTTGCAACAGGGTCGCCTCGATTCCGAGATCTACTATGAGAAACCTGCAAGTGGGTTTGCCCTGCCTAAGTCTTTCGGGACATCCGTTAAAATTGGAACCTGCAGGTGGGCTTGCCCTGCCTGCAAGATCAACGTAACTCCTACGTGGTCGTGGCGTGCACATAGCGCGTTACGTTTGTCCGAACTTGGCCATCATGAGGGATCGGGTTCGTAGTGGGGCATAGTCGATTGGACGTGGCCAGTGGAGCTCCAGTGGAGGCCCACAACGATATTGGTTATAAATTGTTCGTCGGGCAAGGGTATAGGGGTGAAGGACTAATCAACCCATCTAGTAGCAAGTTCTCGTCACAGTTCCTCGCAGAGTAGTTGAAGTTGTCGATCGACTGCGTAACAAAGAGCTACGCCGGAGGTGACGAAAACGACGAGCACGGGCGAAGGAGACAGGGAAGAGGAACGGTATGGCAAGGAGGGAGAGTGGATCGTGTCTGCCCCTTCGCGGAATAGTGTGGGGAAAAGTGTGGGGTAGAGGTTTTAAACACGAATGACCACGAATCTGTGCGCAGATTTGGAAGAAAGTCTCGGTGAGGAAGTGGGTGTGCACGGAGTGTCGGGAGAATGGTTATGGTGGGAACGGAAATTGCCTAGCTCGCCCATCTCTTGATGAGAACGGCGAGTAAAGGTCCGTCTTGGGAGGGTTCGGACATTACGAATCAATTGATGGAGTTAGTTGGGCGTGCAGACAACCAGGAAGGGAGGTAGGAAAGAGATGAACTGTGCACTGATGTCGTGAAGGAAGGAGGTGGAGAGAGTTAGAAACTTGAGATCTCGTCCGATTCTTTGTAGAAACAGGCGAAATAAAGTGATAGGTCGACGTTTTCGAGTGATGCCGATATGATGTCGACGTTTTCGAGTGATGCCGATGTGATGTCGGTGTTAACCTTGCCGGTAAGTGCATAGTTTGGTCGGGATTAGTACTACGGGCTGCGCCTAAGAGAGGGATTGGAATACAAGTATATATTTGGCCGCATTCTGGCAGAAGATTCATTCACATCACGTGCACTCGGTGGATGGCGCCATAGAGCTTTTCACCGTGGTAGCTACTTCCGTAGGAGGGCAGTATTCGTTATTCTGCTCTCTGTCTGTGGTCACAATGGGTGTTGTTGGTACGCGGATCTGGCAGAAGCGTTAGTCACGATGCATTGAGTAAGATGGGGTGGAATGATGAGTAGGACATTCGGGGCCGGACGAATCCGATGGCGATGGCAGATCTGGGAGTAGAATGCTAGTTTTTTGTACACAAGCGGTAGGAGTTGCTCGCAGATGAAACGATTGAAAACGGAAATAAGTTAAACAAGCGGAGGGACAAGAATCAACCTTCAACAACGAGCTGCCAAATGCTTGGCCCAGACTATAACAGGAGACTCATTCAGATCCCGCACGTTCCATCGATCGGAAAGGTAGCGGGGAGTAAGCAAACAGAGGTTGAAGGATTACCGCTGACCAGAGTGCTGCCCATCCTAGTGATCCCAGACAGGCAATATACCTTTCCGCATTCGGGCAGAAGATCCACTCCGGTTTTGCTCATCCTATCGTTGGACGGGGGATAAGGCCGGCCACAGGGTTGGAGTCTTACCTGCTGACCAGTATGTCGCTCATCCTCTTCAGCCGGAGCAGCAAAGAGGAAGTCGTGGGTTGAAGACATACTTATCGGTCAGTGTTTTGCCATCTGATTGCTGACAATAAAGTGAGGGAGTGAGTTACGAGGTTGCAAGCTTGCCTGCTGACCAGTGTAGCGCCCAGCTGGTTGAGCAAGCTGCAGCAGGCCAACTGCAGGCACTGCAGATCTGTCAGCTGGTCGATATACCTTCCATCCCATCAGCCTGTGAAATAACAGACTAACCACGAAGTTGCAGACTTACTTATTGATCGCGTGCTGCTTACCGCATTAGAGTGGAGGAGCGAGGGTGGGCCACCGGAAGAGAAAGTTGTGTTTTTTTTGGCCCACGACCCGTGTCACGAGCGGTGGCTGAGGCGTCTTAAACCACAAGCTTTGTGGGAGGGATTGACTTTGTTGAAGGGGAGTATTGCTACGATTTGGAGGGTCAATAGGAAAGTCAACAGTTGGTGGCTTAGCTTCAGTTTGACCAAGTTGTGTACATCTTAACCACCATTGCGGGGCCCTCAGACGCATGAAGATTTCAAGACCCACTCCTGAGAGTTGAGTTTGTCACCCTCCTGTATCTCGAGAGTCTGAAACCCCTCATTCTGCTCTTCTTAATCTAAGTCTAGTCTATGGTTACGAGAGGAAGGCGGCAAGCGGGATTGCAACCCGTAAAACCTCATCAAGACTTTGTGGGGAGTTTGCCCACTGATTGCAGGAGCTTTGTCGAAACTCAGAAGGAGTTCTGGAGGCAAGGAACTGACAGGTAAACCTTCATCTTCCTTCTATACACCCAGTTAATATCCTTATCTGTATATCTTGCTATGTTTTAACTGAGTATAGTGTATGCATCCCTATTTTGACTTTATGTTGACTTTCTGGATACAAATCAAGACTTAAGTAAAGAACAACAGAAAAATTCCAACGAGAAATGAAAGTTAAAAAAAAACATTCTAAAAAAAAAAAATCCTTCATATTTATAAATTATCATTATTATGTTCGTTCAATTCTAAAATTTACAATTTTATTTGATAAGTTATCGTCTAAATATGAGTTTCCCTTTCCAACTACATCTATTTGTTCAAAATGGAAAGAAAGTCTTGACAAGTTTACGAATTGTTTAAATTAAACTTTCATTCTATTACAACGGAAATCTTCAAATTTGTATTGGATTAACCTATTTATGACTGAAAATCCTTACTTAGAATGACGTTCCAATTAAAATATTTCATGAACTCATCCAAACTTTCATTTAATCTCTAGCATGCAGTTCAAATAAAAAGGGATGCCCCATTATTGAAAGAAAAATTTTCAAGTAAGGGGAAGAGAAAAAAAATTGGAATGACATTTTTAAGATTGAATGAAAATTTAAAATTTAGAATGTAATTTTATTATAGAATGATTATTTAATTTTGAATTTTTTTTCTGTTGAAAGGCATGCACGATCTTAGTTTTTTTTTGTCTGAAATCAAATTGTAAAAAGGGTTTGCATTTGAAGAAAAGGTGAGAGGAAGTTGGTTTTGCTTGCGTTTGACTGGGTCAACCAAGGGTTGGACAATTGTTTCTAAGTTGGATAACCCAGTGCTGTGTTTTATTCCGATTGCCTGAAGAATCAGACAATTGTTCCATAAGTTAGGATGGTCTAGTTGCTCTGACTTGTGAGGGTTACATGTGTTTATTTTTCAAGGACCAAGCAACTGTTTTATAAGCTTAGATGACTTAGTTGTCTTGTTTTGTTTAGGGTTTCTGATGTTTCTTTGTTTCTGGCGGAAGGAGTTTGAGAGAAATTGTTCCATAAGTTTGAATTACTCAAAATTATTCTTGTTTTATTATGAGGGAGAATCGAGCAAAGGACTGGACAATTTTCCATAAGATTGGATGGTCTGGTTTAGAGTCACAAACATGTTGGGACTAAAGGGTAAATTTCGTCTATAATCTTATACTTTTATACTTATGAACAAGTTAGTTAGACAATTATTTCATAAGATTGGATGGTATGACTATAACTTATCACAAACTAAAGAGAGTACCAATTAAGAGTAAACTTGTGCTAAGAAGGGGTAGACTGAACCCTGTTTCTAACTTGAATGGTTCAATCGTATGCTACCTTAAAAGACCAAGGTGCAAAATATATGTATAACTTTTATATTTTAAACAATTTGGTTGGACGGCCTAGTCACATGCCCAAGGAAGAGAAAAATTGTGGTGCCCTGTGTTTGTGCATATTCAGTGGCTGAGCTAGACAATTGTTCCATAAGATTGGATAGTCTAACTTTGCTCCCTATGTAAGTTGGGTATAAGAGGCAAATCATTGAAAGATTATAAATTATTGTTTGACAAGGTTTAACATTGAGGCTGGTGAGAGTACTTATCATTGTGGTTTGGCCTTACATGTGGCTGATTGACACCTCTACTTAGTATGAGTTTCAGTTTGATAGGTAGTTGCTTCAGTTGTTCGTCACGTGGTAGAGCTATAAGAGTTAGTTCAATTCCTGCATTTTTTTAGCTAACGTTTTTTACTTAGGTTAATTCTCACATTTTCTTGGACCATTTGTTATACTTGGATTTGTATAAATCTTCGAAAGGTACTTCTCATATGGGGAGCGCTGCGGAATTTCTACAAAACCAAAGAGTTAGTCAAATTTGACTTTCAAAGTTCAACTTTTTATTTAAGTTTTATATTTAAATTTATTTGGAATTTAAAAACATTCTGTTATAAAGGAAATGTTGCTCAAATTTTTACTAATTCAGGGAGCTAGACAAAAATTGACTTTGGAAAGTTAAGATTATTTTCAGATTCAGTAATTTGCTTTGTATAAATGTTGAAAAACTAATTCTCCTACGGGAAGTGTTGCCGAAATTTCTACAAATCTAAAGGGCTAGTTAAGTTTTGTTTTGGCATGACTAAAGTCTTGTATTGAGTTCTTATATGACTTGGTATAAATATAGGAAGTTTACTTTTCTAAGGGAGATATTGCCCAAATGTTTACTAATCCAGAAAGTTAAACAAAATTTGACTTTCTAGAGTTCAAAACTATTTCAGTTTTCGTATTCAAGCTAATATAAATTATGAAAAGACACTTTTCGTACGATAAGTGCTACCAAAATTTTCTTAGTTTAGAGAAGATAGATTATATTTTGACAGGTGGCGATTCTGATGATCGACCCTGCATAAGGAAAATTCTGCCAAAGGTTTACCTTTCTTTGGGCACTTGCTTAAAGGTATACTTAACCCTAATATAAATAAAATTTTGAGTGAGAATGTGTTATGGAGATTCATTCCTCATACACTAATAATCTAGCCTTTGACATTAGTCTGTTTTCTGTTACATGCCTTTTTTGAACATTTCGATTCAATATCAGACTAGATTCAGCATGATTTTACGAGGCGTATTTTCTGTTATTACTAATAAGAGGTTGACTGTCGATTTGTCGGTTTATGATCCAACTCCAATTCACTCTCGCTAAATCAACCTAAAGGTTTTAACCCCTGTGGTTTTATTTGTTTGTTGGATTTTTACCTGTATTTTATTAAATAGTCATTTAACAAAGATACTGAGTACTTTATTGCGGGAAGGTTGAGGCTTGTATGGCTAAAGCGAGGGGTACGAGCGTAGAGAGTGGTTGAAGTTGACCCCTTGTAGCATATGAATTTTTGGTTGAATCTTTAATGTGATTGCATGTATGTTTGTGATTCAGACTCTGAATTTGATTGTCTGTGATCACACATATATGGTTGGAGGAAGTATCACTATGACTGTGAGAAGTAATCATCTCATATTATATACCCCTTATATATATATACATGCATATGCCTTGAGCATTCACGTGGCCTATTGCGACCGTGCGTAAGTGATAATCAAAGTATGCCTTTAGCGAAAATGAAGATTCCCTTTTACCTTTGCTTTTTAAGAATTTTTATAATTGGACGTTGTAGTCCGTGGTAACAGTCAAAGTCACATCCTTTGATTTCTCTCTAGACCCTGGATGATGGAGTTTGCCTTCAAAGCCTCGAGAGATGACTTTCACCACAAGTATGAACCTGTGTAACACCCACTCTCCGCAGGGTGCAGAAGAGGGTGTGGTTCTCAACCGCACTTGACGGTTATCTAGCATCGAGAGATTAACCCCTCAAGGCGCGTGTTAACCGACACTTGAGTGTCGAACGAGGCCCTCGAGACTATCAAGGACCACATGATTATGGGTACTACATAGTACGTCATCATTACAACTGCTTGCGTATGTTTGCATTACTAGTCGATATGAGAAGGTTCAGCGTCCGCGCGGTTTTATACTAAGTCTCGCGCGCATTTCTGCGTCGGAAGGTTATGGGTTGCATACTAAAGGGACTATGAGTGTTTTGTTTTGTGTGTGTGTTTTAATTTTATGTTGAGGTAACTTCAGTAGAGTCACAAAAAAATATATATAATTGCACTAGGGGGAAAAATAAAGTTTGCAGTTGCACTTGGGGCATCCTACCTGGCTATAAAATTGGGTTGCAAACTGTATCTTGGCCCATATTGCAATTATAACTTATTTTTGTGACTCCCACGTAATTTTCTCTTTTATGTTTTTAGTGTGGTGTAACGCGTGGTGAGTGAGATATGTCCTAGTCGGCTGACGACGAGTCGCGCTTGGGACTTTCGTCCCCCAAGGCGTCGGTTCACGTGCGGGTTCGATAGGCATGGGACCGCGCGTACCCCCTATGCTACAACGTACGAGAAACACCCTCGGCTGACCCACCTCTATGATTGCAAGTAATTAGCTTTTGTACTGTGGACCGGTTGCTCAACAGGGATACGACCAATGAAAGGAGGTGACATCTCCCTCAGGTGGAGGTAAGTTGTACCTCGTGTAGGCCCTATCCTGTCGTAGGGGCTCACACGAGGTATGGTTGGCGCACCCAGCCGAAGCGGTTACGAAAACTCTGTAGTATCGTGAATTACCAACTCTTGCGTGACGTGACCGGGAGGGTCCCGCCCTGCGGTACGCATGCGCTCTACAGCGTATCAGGGAAGAAACAATATTCGAGTTCGATTGACGTTTTAACTTCGTGTACGTATCTACAACGAACAAGCAAATACCCTCAATCGATCTATCACTGCAATTGCAAGTATAAACTTTTGTACGTTGACCAGTTTTTCGATAGTGATACACATCTAAAAATGATGACAACTCCTTGTAAAAGGAAAATTGTGCATTGCAATATCTTATCCTAGGTACGAATAGTGCATTCGTCCTTTTTTTAATAGACGACCGAATTCTTTTAAGTCCTACAACGTCCATTTGACTCGACCCGGAGGGGTTCCTTGCTCCGCTCAACCGGAACAACGAAGCCAATACACTAAACAACAAAACTTTCAATAATTTCATTAAAAAATATTGAGAAAATTCTCAATGTAACATATTTTTTTTAACAATAAAATTTAGCGGTATAAGAGGAAAAACTATAACGATCGGTCTATTTTTTTAAGTAAAAGGAATATTGAAATAGCTTGGGATAAAATAAAACAATATAACAAAAGAAACAAATGTAAAGTAAAGACATTATGACCAATCATTATAAAGGAAAACAATCAATTATGTCGGGGATCATTCAATAAATATCCAATACAATTATTGTGAAAACAGAGATTGAGCAATGGTAAAATTTCCCAAACAGATAGTATTGAATCCAAGTGCCTTAAGATCAATTGACCATAATGATGATAAATGTTGAGGGACACTGGACGTAGTTTACAACATTGTTAATATAAATTTATTATTTTTAATTATAGAAACAATGATTTAAAAAAAAAAAAAAGTAGTTATAGCAACGACTGCAATAAAAAAATATAAGAGAGAGGGAGAGAGAGAAAAAAAAAAAAAACCTACATTTTTGGATGTCGTCTAAAACCTCTTCTCAATTTATAAAATTGAAAGAAAAAAAAAAAACCTTATGGTTGTGTTCCCTGCTTTAACAAATTGAATGATCATTATTCTAAACACATAAGTACTTACAAAAAAAAAGACCTACACCTGTGGACCTAGCTCAGTTGGTACGACCATAAACTTTTCATAGCCTTTAGGGTTGCAGTTAAGTGAGTTTGGGTGTGAGTGTCAATGTGACACATTTTTTGCAGGGGGCGATCAACCGATAAGGTTTTTTTGGAGGGGTTGAATTTATCGAGGTACTGGTCCTTCGCAAAATTACAACTATCACTTGTAAAACTGGTACCTTCGCAAATTCGAAGAACCGGTTGTTCATTTCATGTTGACTCCAAAAACTGGTTTTGAAATGGACCATTTATCGAGAGTACCATACGCACAATACGTTTTCATAACTCCTATCCTAGACCAAAAAAAAAAAGTGTCGTCGTTGCTGCATGTGGAATGTGTTTGGACTCACGATTGAAACTACGGAGAGAGTTCTTTTCGATATCTGTTAAAACGAAACGATATAGAGAAGCTTAGCATGACACACGTAAATCAAAAAAAGAAAGAAAAGAGTAGCTCCTGACAGAGATCCGCTGGCACGATGTTCCAAGAAGAGGATCGAAACGAGCTTCTCACATATTACAAAAAAAAAAAAGGAGGGAGGGAGAGAGAGAGAGAGAGAGAGAGAGAGAGAGAGAGAGAGAGAGAGAGAGAGAGAGAGAGAGAGAGAGAGAGAGGAGGTCCACGACCATAGCTTATCATCTTCCACTAATATAATCAATAGTGGATAGGTGACTTGGATGCACGCATGCACGTTAGTGACAGTAACAACACGTAGTCTGGTGCACGCAGCACGCTATCTACTAGAGAGGATTTACAAACAGTTAGTGAAGAGAGAGAGTTCTTGACACAAAGAGGGACAAAGATCGATCATGATCGAGTATTATATAATGTACTCTCTCTTTCTCGATCCCTGTCTCTGTCTGTGTTCCTCTCTCCCTCTCTCTCTGTCTCGCGTGCGCACGTTATCCTATCGATGTTGACTAATCCTTGTCTTAGTCAACTGTCTGCATCTCTGTGTGTGTGTGTGTGTGGGGGGGGGGGAAAACCATCATCTCTTGGGGCTGCGTTCCCCGGGGGACCAGCAGACAATTGAAACGCAGACCTGAGTTCATATCCGGGTGCCAGACGAACATTTATAGAGAAAGGAAACAGAAAAGGCCTATATGCGATTTTGCCAAGAGATCGACCCCCACAAACCTCACTCAAGCTGTCGTCCAGGAAAAATTAAGGGCAACGTAGCCGACAGACGCTGGACCTACTAGAACCGCAGCCATAGGGCTGCAAACACTCCCCTGCCGTACATGCGTACCGTTCCGTGGAAAAGAGCACAATGTCGCAGCTTCCTCGTGCAGACTCTGGAGCATTCCTCGCTCTGGTGTACACTCGCCGTGCATACGGTTGGGATTGATCTCAAGGGGGTAGCTAAGGGGAGTGGGGACATGGGGGGAGGGCGAAAGGAGGTGGGGCCACGCTTGGAGAGTGTGCGCTTGGATAGACAGAGAGAGGGGGCACGTCTGCAAGTCTTGCGTTGGTGAATGCTTGCCCTAAATCGACTCCAATAACTCGGTTCTGGTGTTGTCGAGGGCGAAGTCGCGATCACCCAAATCGGAGGCAAGGCACAAGGCATCATCGTGAACATCACACATCATTTCATCGTGTTCATCACATCATTGTGTACATCACGCTCGCACACGCTCACCTCATCCGTGAGATTAGCGCGAAATGCGGAATCAGCGAAGACGACAAAGGCACGTGTGCCCAACGGTGCTCGGCAAGGCCGCGGTGGAAAGGGAAATAAGGTTACGCTGAGTGAAGAGGGCAGCAGCGCAGGCTGAGTTACAGCTGCCAAATGATGTCGTGCGAGCGCGCGGAAGCGCGCGCACGCGAGCGAGCAGCAGAGGCTGGTGGGGCGTGTGGAAGAGGAGGAGCTGGAGACTCCGGTGGCGAGAGAGAGGTGGCGGGAAGAAGCAGAAGTGGACGGAAAAGTGAAGATCTACTTCACGTAGGGGCATCTGTTCCATGCTTTCGGCTGTAATATGCCTTGCGCCGAAGGTTGATGTCGGAGAGTGCTCGATTGGAAGCAAAGGAGAACGTGCTGATTCGAAAAGAGCCACCTTCACGTGAGCGCGATGGTGTGGGTGGGAGTTAACACAAATGAACATCGCGCATGATTGATCGACTGACAAACCGTCAGTGGACGCTGTCGAGGAGCGGCGCGGGGAGGACAAGAGTTGCAATCAGGGTTCAAGAAAGAGAACGATAGCGACAACATAGCGATAACGAAACGATCTCATAGCCGCGCCATATCTTGGGGTTCAGTCGGTTTTTCGCTGCTGTTACGTTGACGCGAGAGGAGGTAAGATTTAGCTGGGTGGGGGTATTTGATTGCTTGATTGATGGTTTTTTTGATTGATTGTTCAGGGAAAGGGCTGCCGCATTCTATCCGTATTCGTCCGCTTCCCCATCAGTCAACCACAAATCTATTGATCTACTACTCCATCACACCGTACTCCATCCATCTCTTGATCCTTCGCTCCCTCGTGCACCACTTTCCTCCTTGCCTCTCTCTCCACACCTCCATCTCTCCACCCAGATATTCATCTCTAGTCCATCGATCGCTCCTGGATTCGTTCGCTCATCCATTGTACAATTTTGTTCTTCCTCTCTCTCCCTCAAATACGCAGCGGCTTTATTGTTGATATCTGCGTGGCATAGGGTGGCGTGACGAGGCGGACGTGGGCTAGACTTCGTCTATTTGGCATGGTGTAGGTGTGGCCGTGGGCGGCACGGGGTCGCCCCTGGCCGGCAGGTGGCTTTATGGGAGGAGACGCTGATGAGGGTGCCCCCCCATCGAAACGTGCTCGTTTGAATCATTACTTAGAGTACAGTGTGCTGCTGGGTCGAGGGGGAGACGGCGGGGGTGGAGCCGGCGGCGGCAGCTGCGGCGGCGGCGAAGGCGGAAGTGAGGGGGGAGGGGRGGGGGAAGAGGGCCAGGAAGAAGGAGGAGGTCGTCTCGGCTCGAGGGGCGCGGACTACCCGTTTCGCGGTTTGACTTCCGCCTCTGCTTCTTGTGCGTGGCGTGCGGGGGCCGCGGCCTTCGCTTTCCTTCCCCTTGCTATGGCAGGCAAGCCCTGCGGCTCAGCCGATGGTGGGGGTGATGATGCCACTGAGGCGGCTGCCGCTGCCGCCGCAGGGGCGGGCGCTCCCCTTACTCTCGAAGGATCGCTTGGCCGCTTGCCAGCCGTCGATGCCGAGGAGACGATTGGATCCAAGGGCCAGATTCGGAAGTCGGAGTTCATTCGAATTATTGCGCAAGCGTTGTACAGTCTGGGCTACAACGGAGCCGCCTCTCGGCTGGAAGAAGAGTCCGGGGTCTGCCTCCAGTCTCCTGCCGTTGCCAGTTTTCGCGACGGCATTCTCGGCGGGCGATGGGACGAGTGTGTGGCCCTCCTTGGCCTACTTCAGCTGGATGATTCCGACGTTCTGAAGAGGGCGACATTCGAGATTCTGCAGCAGAAGTTTCTGGAACTTCTGGAGCAAGGGAAGTCTCCTCAAGCGCTGAAGGTGCTACGATGTGAGCTGGGGGCATTGGGCATCAACACGTGGCGTCTACATCAGCTGGCGAGTTGCGTGATGTGCACGTGCAAGGAAGACTTGATGGTAAAAGCGGGATGGTCAGGCAGCTCTCTCCAGGCGCGGTACGACCTCCTGCTCACTCTTCAACACTTGCTTCCACCCTCCGTGCTTATTCCTGAAAGGCGGTTGGAGGCTCTTGTGGAACAAGCTCTCTCCGTCCAGCGCGAAAATTGTTTGTTCCACAATACCCGCGAGCAAACTCTCTCTCTGCTGTCTGATCACCAGTGCGGCAAGAATCTTATTCCGAGCGAGGCGACGGCTGTGTTGGAAGAGCACACGGACGAGGTCTGGTATGTGCAGTTTTCCCACGATGGCACGAGACTGGCTACGGCTTCCAAGGACAGTTCCGTCATCGTCTGGCAAGTCTTTGACGCCTACCACGTGAAGCTCCAGCACAAGCTCGTTGGCCACGAGGGGCATTTGTCCTTCGTGGCGTGGAGTCCTGACGACAAGATGCTCTTGACCTGTGGGCAGGAGAAATTCGTCAAGTTGTGGGACACGATGACGGGGGAGTGCAAGCGGACGTTCCTGAAGCACACGGAGCTGGTTTCGGCGTGCGCCTGGTTTCCGGATAACAGACGGTTTGTGACTGGCGGGAGCGACAAGTGTATATATTTTTGGGGCATCGACGGAACGGAACTGGATTGTCACAAGACGAACTCTAGAATTTCTGACTTGACAATCAGCCAGGACGGGCTGCGGATGATTAGCGCGGGCGAGAAGGAAATAAAGATTCACAGATTCGACGACAAGAGTGACCGCACGATCACTCTGGACAATTCCATCACCTCTCTGTGCATTTCGCGGGACGACAGGTACATGCTGGCCAGTCTCGATATTCAAGAAATCCATTTGTGGGATCTCAACGCCAAACCGCTCTCCGACAAGCCCACCTTCAAGTACAAAGGACAGAAACGTGTGCGTTTCGTGATCCGATCATGTTTCGGGGGAAGCGACGAGGCGTTCATTGCAAGCGGAAGCGAGGACTCTCAGGTGTACATATGGCTGCGGAGGAACGGAGAGCTTGTCGAGAAATTGGCGGGACATAGCGGCACTGTCAATGCTGTGAGTTGGAACCCGGTCAATCCGCACATGTTCGCCTCGGCAAGTGATGACAAGACCGTAAGGCTGTGGGGGCTATCCACCCCTTCGCTACCGGGAATGAACGGATACCACGGGTATGACGGATTGGGGAACGGGAACGCCGCTAATGGGGCGCTTCAGCTAACAGCTGCATCGAATGGCAATTGCTGAGAGAGGCAGAGGAGGGTAAAGGGAGATGGTCCGGCTACGGCGAGTGCATGGTTGCCTTCTTTCCTGTCCCTTGTAGGGATGGAGGGCATAACCGGTGTGAGTATGGAGGAAAGCGACAGGGGGTCGCACAAGAAAACAGAGGCTGAAGGGAAGGGGTGAAAGAGGGAAGGGTAGTGGTTTCGTTTGGGTGTGGCTGTCAGTCTTCCATTGCTCGGTGGGCTGTGCGAGACGGGAGGGGGGAGAGAGAGAGAGACAGACACAGAGAGAGAGAGAGACACAGAGAAAGAGAGAGAGAGAGAGACAGAGAGACACAGAGAGAGAGAGAGAGAGAGAGAGAGAGAGAGAGAGAGAGAGAGAGAGAGAGAGAAGGGTGGAAGATTAGGAGTTGCGAGGTGTACGGGCAGCCTGGACGGAGTAAGTGATGATGCGAATGTGAACGATTTCGATAACCTGTCGACGACGGCGGTAGTGCGGGACTCTGTTTACGGCTGCGGTAATTCATGTATTTGAGGTAAGTCCATTGTGTGGTTGCAAAGGAGAGATGGTTGCTGTGGTTGTGGAGTGGAGATGGTTGCTGTGGTTGGAGAGTAGAGCAAGCATGCCTACCCCGTGAGCGTTGTGCACTGCAGGCTGGCTGGCAGGAAGGTGCGGAGGAAGCGAAGTGTCCATTTTTATGCGCGTCTCGGATTTCACCGATAGAAAGAATTTCGTTGGGAAACCCAAAGGGGTAGATGAGAGAGAAAATCAGGCGGCGGGCAGATGGTCTGGATCATGCGCTTGGTTCAAGTGGTGAGCATTCGATGGAACATGCTGTCCAGCAGATTGTGGGCAGGGTACTGGTCTGGATCGTGTGCGCGATACGACCGATGAACATAGAATGGATGGAACATGCTGTCCGTGGATGATGGGCAGGGTAAAGGATGGGGGCGGAGGATCATCCGGGGAAAACGGACGCTCATTTCAAGGAATTCTGTTGCATCTCCGGGCTGTGCAAGAATCTGCATATGCTCGGGCACCTGCGCATCTAACAAGAAGCGATGGAGAACGTTGGGTGAGTAAACAGGGGGAGGGGTGGTGAAGAGAGAGAGACAGAGAGAGAGAGAAGAGAGAGAGAGAGAGAGAGAGAGAGAGAGAGAGAGAGAGAGAGAGAGAGAGAGGGTGCATGGAAGGGAGGAATGGTGAAGGTGGAAGCTTTGGTTTCGTGGATGCTATTGTTTTGGTGGAATGTTCATCTTCATCACCGTATGTGCGCACTGTGAATGAGAAAATGAGGGACGTTGGAGGAAAAATTAATGGATGGGCGAAGAGCAATTACGGTGTAAATTTCAGTCAGCTGTGGATCTGCCGCTGTTATCGCTCTTTGATGACTATCAAGCTGCTCGGTGATGGGAAGAAGCAGGCCGTATGGCGTTAGCTTATTTGGCTATGGCTGTGACGGAGGGATTCCCGAGGGTGGATGGGTCGTGGGTCGTTAGGTAGAGAGGGGGAGAGAGACTTACCTACCTGAGACAGGGCAACTTACCTGCCTGGGACTGGAATGGTGGGAAGAGGGGCCGAAAATAGGTAGCTGGCATGTGCTTTTCTCTACGCACTATGTTACGATTTGAACGAGGATTGATGGCAAGGACGAGGTGGAGGGGGGAGGGGGGGGGGGGACGAGGGGAGGAAGAACGAAGAAAATGAAGAAATTGTTGAATAGAAGAAATAGCTGGAGAATAGGAAAAAAGAAGCATAGCGATGTACATAGGTTATCATCATTCTCATCTACTCCCTGTTACCATCCCTGTTATCATCCCCATCATCCTCCTTTTCTCATCCTCTCCGTATTTTTCATTCTTTGTGGTTTCGAAGACAGTTCTTCACGGTCGTTCATCTTTGCTACGAGTTCCGTGATTGCTTGTCCCTAATTTGCACTTATATGTGGAGTATTCGGGCATCTTGGAAATGACGACACCGCGCCTATTTACGAAATCAACTCAACAATTCGACTGCCATTCGCAGTTTGTCAGAGGCTGTGCTGTATGTCCCGTTTTCCCGCGCTTTTTATGTTGTTTGTCCTTTTTACCTCCCCCCCGTGCTCAGTCTTTGATTTTCTCTCGCTCATCTTTTTCCCCGTCTGTGGGAGAGGTTGAATGCATGCATGCCTGGCTCACAAGAGTGCGAATGAAGCCAGTGTCCTTCCTTAACATCTCATGTAATGTAGTGGTTTCTGTACTTAGCTCAGACTCTTGACCGTGTAGTGTAACAGTGTTTCTCCATGTTCAGCTCGTGTCTTATCAATCGCTGTACCCAATATCTTCTTGCTTACAGTCATTATCATCTTTGTGGAGTAATCAGCGCCTCTTTGCTACTCCCGTTATCCCTTCCTGTCATTCGGTCTCTCGACGAATGTCAGGCTGTCGTGCTGCCGTTGCAAGTATCGTCGTGCTGGCTTTTGGTCCCAAGGGGGTTGCGCGCGTGTTTTTCCTCTCCTTCCCTCCCTCTCCCTTTCCTCGCCTCCCTCCTTTCCTCCCTGTTTTTTTCTTCTCGCGGAGTTCCAGCGGCTGCAGTCTCGTACATGCGCGGGCATGCGGCTTTGTCGAATGGTTTGCTGATTGTATGAGGGCTGAATTCGCTGGTGGCGCGCTGTTCAACGTCCCTGCTGTCCTGTGCTAGAGACGCCGGCTTGGCGATCATACAGGATCCTTTCACGCTGGGGACATCAAGATTAACGGATTCGGTCCTAAACACAGCGAACGACGAAGGGCCCTGCTCACGAGGGCACACGTCTTGCGTACACGTTTTACATGAGGAAGCATCCATCGTGATTGGAGAATTTGGCGCGTCAGCTTTGTGGGTCTAACAGGTTTTATCGGGGTCATTTGAATGGGATTAACAGAGCAATGGTGAGCGGAGAGGTGGCAGAACATGGGGAAGGGAAAGCAAAGCTGTGGGCAGTTCACCACTCTTTCCCTGAAAGCCGTGAACCTCGCTTTTTTTTTTCCCTTTGGCTTACTCAGAGCGTGTACTCACACTAAGGAGTTTTCTGCATGCCCATATTACTGCATTTGCTTCCGGAGTCCATTCAGAAGGTCCTGGTCTGACTATGCCCCTGGTCGTAGTAACTGATTACCACCTTGCTTAACTCGCTTCTCCCCTATTGTCGTACCGAATCACGGGAGCAACTCGTTCCGTATCTTTTTTCTTCGAAGTGCCTGTACGTTGCCCAGTTGTTCCCTGGAACTGCCTATCCTCTTCCCCCGAACACAACGCACCCTCATTTTGGCTGTATCTGGCCGGAAATGTAGCTTGTATACATTCATTTTTAGGGTGCGTTATGTTCGGGGGAAGACGGTTGTTCCCTGGAACTGCCTATCCGTGTGAAGCCCTCTCTGAAATCATCACCTTGGCGCTGTAGGTTAGCTTTCCGAGCGGGGATTTCGCACCCCTTGTTTATGGTCCACGAAATCCATCGTAGGTTGTCTTTCCACGAGGGGTTTAATCCCTCTGCAGCAGCGTTGCATTCCACAGGATGTGAAATCCTAACCTCTTTAGGAACAAACAGCTCTAGGTTCGTCCTTCAGCCAACGTGCAGGTACTTGAGCGACAGCGTTGCTAAGAAGTGGGTTTCCAGGATGGATTAGTAGTCGATAAGGAGCTCATGGAGGAGCCCTTTTCTCCCACTGTTGCTTTCCGGGTGAGAGGAGCAGGCAGAGAATTCGCTAATGAAGGAATGAAGCGATGTGGGGGGGCAAGCCTTCATCCTTGGTGGTGGATCATCGTGGAATTTCTCGTTCTTGTGTTCTCCATTTGTTCCTCTGTCTGGGACTTATCCCCGCTAGAGTGGGGGATGCAGAGGAAGAGCTCCCTTCCTCCGCACCATCTTTCGGTGGGCATTTCTGTTCCTCTGTTATCTACCTTGCGCGGCGTTCCTTCCCCGACATGCTTCGTCTTCTGTGCATACTGCTTCTCTCTCTTCCCTCCCTTCCCTTCAGACTTGGTCTCCAATCTCTGTTTCTCCCACAGCTTTTCTTCTGTATGATCATACTATTGCATGCGGACAAACCCTTCACGCCGTCTTTCTCTCTATGCCGATGCCTTCTCAGTCCCAAGTCAATTACCCCCTTCTTCCCCTCTCTTTCCCTCGCACCCAGCTTCCCAAGCGTACAAACGAACACGCGAAAGCTTCCCCCCCTCTCTCTCCCCCCCCCCCCCCCCCCCCCCCCCCCCCCCCCCCCTCCCCCTCTCCCTCCCCCCCCCCTCTTGCGCTACTTCTCGCGCCTTTTCTCTTCTCAACCTTTGAGTCCAACGCACGACGCCCCGCCCTGGCGTCGATAAGGATGATAGCGGCTTGTTGCAAAATGATGACTGTGCCTACTTCGGTGGTTTTTCGAGACCCCCCCCCCCCCCCCCCCCCCCCCCCCCCCCCCCCAAGAAGAGCGAGACATTCTGGGGGCAAAAGCAGTACTTAAGTTGGCTTGTCCCATGGTGAGGAACCAGGGGAAAAGGGCGGAGGAATACGTGCACGTGAGAATGGGTAGGTACATACATGGAGAGAGAGAGAGAGAGAGAGAGAGAGAGAGAGAGAGAGAGAGAGAGAGGTGCTTGCTATTGCTGGGTAGTTGGTACTGTGAATCTGTTAGCAATGTTTTGATAGTTTCCTGATTGTATTTCACGTTGCGAACAATGAGGGCACGTCTTCTCTCAGAGTAGTATTCCATCTAATCGACGTTGATCACAACGTTCCCTGTCTATAGTCTTCTTTCCGCTGAGGCTGTAGGAGGGAGGAGATGGATATCCATTCCCATCTTGTTCTTACCTTGTCGCTTAGATTGTGGATGCTACAGCCCAAATGCTTGACTTAGTCTCTTGATTCGGAGATGTCGTCTATATGCCGTTTTATGTAATGTGCCAGGTGATGAGCAGGGGATGGTAGGAAGGTGCAGACTTTTCGAGAGTGCTTGTCGTAATTCAATATTCGGGCAGTTCAGGATCATGAGCACGTTTTCTTGATGATCTGCAGGACACGTGGGAGGGACACTCAGTATGCGCTCAATGCGTTCAGCATGCATGTCATCGCTGGTGGCATCCATTATGCAACAGGAGGGAGGAGATATGTGGGAGTTACGCAACAGGAGGGAGAAGATACGTGGCATCTTCAGCTCATGGTCACGGGTAGCTTTTCCTGAAAAACTGTGGGACATGTGGCGTGGATCTCTGGGATGTGCTTAATGCGCTCAGCATGTATGTCACGGCTATTGCTTTCCATCATGCGTGGGGGGAGGGAGGGATATGTGCTACCTGNATTGCTTTCCATCATGCATGGGGGGAGGGATATGTGCTACCTGGTGGATCTCTGGGATGTGCTTGATGCGCTCAGCATGTATGTCACGGCTATTGTTTCCAATCATGCACGGCGGGGGAGGGATATGTGGTACCTGGGGTCTCTTGCCCGTGGCAGCATGCATGCTATTATGACGCGATCACTTGGCTTTTCCTTTCGCTAAATCAGTTTAAATCCATACTTGGTAGTAATGACCCCCGTTTGCTGTTTTTCTCATCCATCCTACAGATTCCTACTGTAGTTGAACATGCTGGTGTCTCTTGCCCTCCTCTGCATACATGCCATTTGGTAGGATCAACTCCTTGCCATTTTTCTGAACCAGTTCCATGTCCTCACTGATCATCATTCCCCCCTTTTGTAGTCTGTCCTGTTGCATCCATCCATCCTACCTTGGTCCTTGCATATCCTTTGTGGGCCGTCAGTGTAGTGGGATAAGCTATGTATGTAGTCTGTCGTCGTGCATCCATCCTACCTTGGTCCTTGCATATCCTTTGCGGGCCGTCAGTTGTAGTGGGATAAGCTGTGTATGTCGCCTGCACACTGCAGCCCCCAATTCCTGTGTCTCGGATAAACTGTGTATGTATGTTGCCTTGTGATTTAGCGCTGACCTGGACCTCTTGCAAATTGTACCCTTCCAGTGAAACAACTGTGGAAAGAAGATGGGTCTCTCTGCCTTGGAGTGCCTTCTTTTCTGTACATATGGAGTTGGCATGTCATTTTGCAGGGTTTCCCATTGTGGAGCGGGTGAATTAAGCGAAGTTGCAATCGTACAAGCCTGCTGATGTGCAGAACAGGCATCAGTGTCCTCTTTATCTCCCATTCTTTCTTCTCCTCTTTTGTTTCTTGCAGCGTTTTCTTCTAGGCCAGGCTCAAGAGGCGGCTACCTGAGCAGCAGACCTGAACTGGCGCCTTCCTTTCTTTGTGTTAGAATGTTCTGTCCTATCTTGTGATTGTTTGCAGTTTTTTAAGGTTTGCGAAGTGTTCTTCCCTTGTTGCCTTAGGCGGGCCTGTTGGACCCAGGACTGCACGAGTACTGAGTACTGTCACCAGTGTCAAGGAAAATACTGCAGTACTGTCCTAGGGTTACAGTATAGGGGGGTAGTTCTAGTACGACACAATCTTTTTACACTGGTGACAGTACTCAGTAAAAAGATTGTGTTGTACTAGAACTACCCCCCTAGACTTTTGCCACTGTATCGTGGAACCAATTTGCTGCCCCCTTTTTAGGAATTCACTTCAATGAAAGGTGCAGAGATATTGTGGCGAAGTTTCGGCGGGGAACCCAAATTCAAAAGCTTTGGAAGCTGGTGTGTAACAGCAGCGCAGAGAATCTTGTTTCCAATACCGTGCCTCGCTGTGGGTCCTGCCCGGTTCGCTGCACCCCCATTGCACTTGCTGTAGGTACTTGAGTGTTTGGAAAATTGCAGTGGATTTCAGGAGGTGTCCATGTCTTTCTTTGTTAAACCCAAAGACTGCAACTGGTTAAGTATAACATTATTCCGCGAGTGATGAGTTAACCCGGCCGGCGTACCCATATGTCGGAAAAATCCGTGTTACTGTTTTTTTTTTTAAAAAAAAAAAAAAAAAAAAAAAGGATTCGT